>JAJHUR010104937.1:0-11681 GCA_027495735.1 Lutjanus campechanus
CCCCGCCTGGCCATGCCGATGGTGAGAAGGTCGTAGACAGACGTGGCATCCTGCAGGCTGGCCTGACGAGCTTCGGCCTGATCTGGTAGACGACTGATCACTGCCTCACCGCTCGCCTGGACGGACAGAGACACAGAGTGAGGAAGAGGAGGAGGACAGAGAGAGAGAGAGAGGAGGACAGAGGAAGAGGAGGAGGACAGAGAGAGAGAGAGAGGAGGAGGACACACAGAGAGAGAGAGGAGGACAGAGGAAGAGGAGGAGGACAGAGAGAGAGGAGGAGGACAGAGGAAGAGGAGGAGGACAGAGAGAGAGAGAGAGGAGGAGGACACAGAGAAAGAGAGGAGGACAGAGGAAGAGGAAGAGGACAGAGGAAGAGGAGGAGGACACAGAGAGACAGATGGTAGAACGTAGAAAGGCAGTGTCTATTCTAAACTCTTAGAAATAAGGGTTCCAAAAGGGTTCTTCCTGAAGGGATGAGGTTCTACCTAGAACCATTTGCTTCTGAAAAAATCCTGAAGGACTCTTTTGTCAAGGGTTCTTTTTACCATAAGGGTTGCTGGTAGAACCCCTGGGTGGGTTCTAGAGAAAATGCTTGGAATATAAAAAGATTCTCAATAGAGCCCCTGGGTGGGTTCTAGATGAAACACTTGGACTATAAAGAGGTTCTTGGTAGAACCCCTGGCTGGGTTCTGCATAAAACCTTTGGAATACCACTATCACTAATCGATTGATCAAGAAAATAATCGACAGATTAATCAACATGAAAATAATCATTGGTTGCAGCCCTCGTCTATTCCTCGCATGAGAAAGAAAGAATAGGGAGTGTGTGTGTGTGTGTGTGTGCGTGCGTGCGTGCGTGCGTGTGTGTGTGTGTGTGTGTGTCTCACCATGGACTCTGTGATGAGCAGCAGCAGCACGGCCTCCTCCACGACGTCCTGAGGACAGAAGCAACTGCCAGGACACAGGAAACAGGAAGTAGCACCAAAAAAACAGGAAGTTAATCCCTCACACACACATACACACACACACACACACACAAACACACACTCACAGGCACACACACACACACACACACACAGCTTCTCTAGAGATAGATTGTCAGATTGCAGGGAGTGTCCAGTTTCTGTCTCAATTGTGATGCTGTAACAAAACACGGACCACCGTGGGTGTATCACCACACAGCCCTATCTCAGATGTCTCACACACACACCCACACACACACACACACACACACACACACACTTGCTCCTTCATTTCTTCCATCGGTACCTCTCCTATCTCTCTCATTCATCACTTTCTTAGCGTCTCTCTGCTCTCTGGTCGGCTCCGTGTCCTATCAGAGGACACATTTAGCAGACACCGTCGTGGCCTTTTGAAAAGAGCTAACCGACGACAAAAGCCATGAACAATACTGAAGCACAGCTATTCCTCAGGGTGAAGTCTCCTGTTCCTACTCTCCTTCTAATCTCAGACATGGATTTAGATCTTCACTTATGATAGTGTGGGCAGGATTAGTCATGTGGCGGTGACTAAGTATGGCTCGCAGGGCCTGAGCAACGAGCGCAGGATCCCTGCGAAGAGGGAAAAGTAGAGACGAGGCAACAGAACGCTGATACAGTTCACTGTGCTCCTGCTGACAACCTGCAGGTTGTGTCAGGACTGTGCACTGCATTCTGATCCCCAACGAATATTATGTCACTTTATGTCATGTTATGACACAGTATGTCACTTTAAGTCACATTATGTCATGTGCTATGCTATGTTATGCTTTTATGTTATGTCATTATATGTTTACTTATGTCATGTTATGCTGTCACGTGAGGGTATGTTATCATTGTTGTCATGTTATGTCATGTCATGTTATGTAATGTTGTCGTGTTATGTTATGCTATGTTATGTCTTGTCTTATTCTGTCATGTCATGTTACAGTATGTCACTTTAAGTTTTCTTATGCCATGTCATGCTATGTCTTGTTATGTTGTTATTGTTATATCATGTAATGTTTAGTCATGCTACATAATGTTATCTTGACATATCATGTTGTAATGTTATCTCATGCTATGCATGCTGTTATGTCATGTTGACTTATGCCATGTTATGCTATGCAATCATATTGTCACGCTTTGCTATCACGTGATGTTACTTTGTCATGTTCTGTTACAGCGTGCCACTTTAAGTTATGTTATGTCATGTGTTATGTTATTGCTGTTATGCTTTATGTGTTGTGCTTTTTATATTATGTCATGTTTGTTTATGTTTATGTCATCATGTCATGTTATGTTATGATGTTATTATATGCTATGTCATGCTGGTATACCGTATTACATAATGTCATGTTATGTTTTACTATCATGTCGTCATGTCATGCTATGCTATGCTGTCATGCTATGTCATGTCATGTTTTGTCCTCTTATGTTATTTATGTCATATTTTCCAGTTTTGACGTGTTATACGACGCAGCTCGGCTGCAGTGTAGAAACGAGGGTTCAGCTGGTCCAGAACTTACAGGCTTTATAATGCAGCTGCGCTCAGTTGCTCGGACACACACGGGTCATTAAAGGCTAATTAAGATAATTGGTTTTAGCTTTGAGATTTCTGTTTTCCCAGTTCAGCTGAGCATATCACTAACTGTGGAGGAAAAAAAAAATAAAAGTCACAGGAAGAACATTCAGTCTGCCTTTTATCATTTATAGTCTAGTTGTACTTATCACTATTTTCTTTTTATCAGTTTAAACATTTATTTTCTTATTTAACCTTTTCTTTATACAGGGTGGGTGGACTGAGCAAACACGCTGCTCCTTTACAGGATTGTTTCAACACAATGCACATGCTTAAACCTGTCTTAAACCTGTCTTAAACCTGTCATAAACATCAAACCCTGCGCTGTGTTCACTGCACAGTGCTGCCTTTGTTTTATTACAGAGTTGTGTCTCAGTTTCCTTTGTCAAAGTTGTACTTCAGGCACATACAGTACGCTGTCAGGTCTGTACTTGTCCAACCAAAATATATGTTTTATTTTTCTCTCTGTCTTATTTCTCAATGACTGTGCTTTTAAGTACCATGTGTACAACCTAAATATGAACAGTAATGACAGTAATTAATTAATTAGAAGGCAAGAAAATCATGTGTTTGTTGTACCGTGATTGAAAAATCTGATTTCCTGTCCTTTGCATATTCACAAGTAGGTTGTTAACTTTTCCTTCATGCGAGTGCAGCTCCACACCACACTGATAAGAGGATGTGTGTTAAACACTTTGTGTGTGTGTGTGTGCTGCGGGTTTCCTCACCTTGAACGACCTGGTGTAAACTGGTTGCCTGTGAGCACTCTGCAGGCAGGACTGTTACCTGACTTTGCGTGTGAAAGTCTATTTACTTTGTGGAGACGTGGTTCAGATTCACACCTCCCTGATGATGACTCACGGTAAAAAAACAACAACTGTTGGACAAAGAGAACTGGCACCAACTGACGAGTGCTGCAGTTGTTGGTCGGATAGAATCTCTGACAAAATTGATACCATGCGGGCTGAAAGTGCAACTCTGACAAAGGAAAGTGACACCTGGAGATAACTGCCGTGAGCACAAGGGTGAGTTGACACAATGGAGCAACAAAAACAGTCACAGGAGGCATCAACTTTCTGAAATGTTGATCTCGAATTTGCGGGTGAAGTTGGATAAACGAAACAAAAAGGCCGAATGAAACAAACAACACAAACCAGTCGGTGCTGTAACGCTGCGGTGGTTTAACGGTGGGGTAGATGGCGTCTTTGGAGGCGGCGGCTCCCTCTCTGTGGAGCCAGGCTGCGGGTGGGGGCCCCAGCGGGGGCCAGTAGCTGTCCTCACTCACGGAGCTCAGCAGCACCTCAGCCAGCTTCCTCGCTGCAGACTGAGAGGAAACAACAGTGAATTAATGGAATTCTGCAAATCCATGATATGTAATACAACATAAAACACTTTCTATGAAGGTCATGTCATTAATGCATTATATGCACATTCATAAGACACTATCATGGAGCTTTATAAAGCTTTATACAAATGTTTATGATAACACATGACAATGTTATAAAGCATTAAAGTGGTCACAGCACAACTTTAGCCAGTCATAGACACATAAAGAAGTGCTCTAATGTATTTTAACAAATTATATATTTTACATTTCTGAAAAGGAATCATGTCTTAGAAACATCAATAATATACAACCCCAGTTCCAAAAAACGTTGATGTAAAACGTGAATAAAAACAGAATGCAATGACTTGCAAAAAATTTTCGACCTATTTTCAATTGAGTACAGAACATAGACAAGATATTTCATGTTCAAACTTTGTTGTTTTTGTAAATATACACTCATTCTGAATTTGATCCCTGCAAACGCTCCAAAAAACGCCTGTTTGGAACATTCGACAGGTAAACAGGTGAGTTGAAAACATGATCGGGTATTAAAGGACCATCCTGTGGTTCACAAACATCGATGGAGTGAAGTTCACCACTTTTAAAAACTGCAAATATTCCAACAGTTTAAGAACGTTTCTCAACACAAAACTGCAGGAATTTAGAGATTTCACCATCTACAATCCATAATGTCATTAGAATCCAGAGAAATCCCTGCACGTAAGGAACAAGGCTGAAAACCAACACTGAATGTCTGTGACCTTTGACCCCTCAGGCAGCACTGCATTCAAAACTGCATTAAAAACCCACATCATTGTATAAAGGAGACTACATGGGCTCAGGAACACTTTGGAAAAACGTTGTCAGTAAACACAGTTTGTCTCTGCAAGTTAGGACTCAAAGACAAAGACATATGTGCCCATGGCATCATGGGTAACTGACATATCTGTGAAGGCCCCATTAATGTTGAAAGGAACATACAGGATTTGATCAAAAGAAAATTAGCTGACAGCTATTTTGTTTCAGTCATTTTTCAAGCAAAATATGAGTCAAATATTTGCTGGTTGCAGCTTCTTAAATGTGAGGATTTGATGCTTTTCTTTGTATTTATGACAAAGAATGAAGAGATTCTTTTGGACATTTTCTACACCAGACAATTATGCAATAGATTAATAATGAAAATAATCTGCAGATTAATCGATAATGAAAATAATCATTAGTTGTATACCTAGTCAGAAGTAAACTAACTTAGATGCTGTTTTGCAAACACAGTACTGTTAATTTACTTAATTTCTGAAATGGGTTAATTAGATAATTTAGTTTTAAAGGTGTGATGTAAAGAGAAAAAGCATAATGTTTCTCTAAAACCGTCTCGTCATACTAAAGCCTTGATATATTTATCTTTCAATAAAAATCTAAACTTTTAAACCCTCAATGTTGGCATCATCATGACAACAATCTCTAACTAATCACTAAACAGTCTACTACATACTAGTAGACTGTTTAGTGATTAGTTAGAGATTTTGGACTTAGTCTCCCCCTCCAAGCGTGCAGAAGAACCTACAGTGTCCACGAAACTTGAGCAAAGTGCTGAAGGCTGAATCTGTAGCTGCTGATCTACACTTTGTGCACTAACACACTACAGACGCTGCGCAAACTACAGACACGATTTGTGGGTGATCGTGTGTTTGTGTGACATCTCACCCCCCTGAAGCTCTGAGACCCTCGTGACTCCACCACCCTGAGCACCCTACGCAGCTGGTGAGCACCCTGTGCAAGATGACTAACACACACACACACACATAAACACACACACACACAGAGTAGGCGTACATCAGTGTGATGTATGGATTGTGAAGGTGTTACACTGAAAAAGGAAATAAGAGAAAACAGAGGCTGACGGTACAGAGTGAAAAGAACAACACTGATGTTCTGCTTCACTTTCAGAGTCACAACTCGCCAGAGAAACAATACAGAGAAGTTCAAACCGAAACCTCCAAAATAACCATCAACATCTCAACAAATATTATAACATTCATGAAGGAGGAGGAATGTTTTATTAGACTGAATTACTTTGAAGCAGGTGTACCTAATAAACTGGACACTGGAGTGTATGTGGCAGTTTGCTTTTCTGGTTCTAAGAGCAACACTGACACCTGCTGGTCATAAATTAAAATGCAACACTGCTGCAATTTGTTTGAGTGGAGCTCAAAATGTTTTTCTTGATTTTTTTTCTCCTCTTCACTCGATGAAATGAATCCCTGCATCACGAGGATGAAAGAGCAAAGACTGCAGACATTAAATTTACTGTAATGTAAACACAGGTACATCAATTATGAGCAGAACTGAAAACTATAATATAATATACACTTCAATTTACAGGCCCGTTAATTTCATGGTAAATTATCAAGTAAAATATTTGTAATTTCTTTCTTTACATCCAACTTACCCCCAAATTTCATGGTAAAGTATGTGATCATTAATTAATTATGATACTTGCTAATTATCACATATTTACTATGAAATTTCAGGTAAAATTTGCAGGTATTTTCAAAGAAAGTTCAAATATGTTACCTGGTAATTACCACCTATTCATCATGCAATTAGGGAACCTGTAAATTGAGGAGTTACATACATTTTTGTCTTTAAACATTTTCAGTGCAAATAAAAAGTATTTTGCATATTTGACATTTACAGTTAAAATCTAATTAGCCTCACAATAACAGTAAGACGAGCACTTACTCAACTTCCATTTTAAATGTAAATAAAATGGAATAAAAGCTCCATTAATCATAAATCATCACTAAAAAACAAAACAAATATTAACAAAACTGGCAACCTGAGGGTAGCAACATATTTTTAAACAAGAATTTAATCAAGTAATCCTTGACAATGTAACTATAATCTAATTACATTAAAATGTAACCTGGACTGATTATAGTTATTTATTTTCTGTAATCTGATTATGTAATCCTGATAACATGTAATCCCTAACAATCCAACTCTGATCATGATTTACATTTGTAATTATTTAAAGCCAATAACCAGCTAAATAACGAAAATCAATCTGTCTTAAAAATGATCCAGATTAAAGAATCAGTTATACTTTGTAGACACTTTTCAGTTGGTATTTTCTGATCATTCAGTTTGCCTCATTGGTATTGAAGCTAATAAGTATTTTTTTATTTTTTAACTCAAGTTGAAATCATTCTTTTAAAGCACTTTGTGTGTGCAGGGTTGGTACAGACTCACCCCCTCTGCAGCAAACAGAGGTAAGCACTCTGTAAAGCAGCCTGCAGGAAGTAGCCCAGGTCGACGTCTGCAGGTGGAGGAAGCAGACTGGCTTTGGCTGTCTTTGTGTGGGGCGTCGTTACCATCTGAAAACACACGATCTACAGTTTACATTTGCAAGTTTACTGTATCTACATCTACATTTACTTCATTTCTATCTTCAGTATCAGTGATGCTACATGAACACACACGTATCCTGCAGACTCTACGTGAAGACGGATCAGACCTTATCGAGCTCCTGCAGGTAGGACAGAGCGGCATCACAGGCTCTGAGGAAACAGGACAGACTCTCCTCCTCCCTCTCTGACAGACGGACACGAGACACCGCAGAAACTGTCTGGTGGTCCAGAGACAGACCTGAAACACGACGACAGACCACACGCATCGATTTAACCACCACAAAAACTGCTGAATCATGGTTTAAATATTCTGCTGGCTGTGTTAGCAGGTGATAACTAGCAGGCAGGTAAACCAGTGAAAGTGTACTGATTAAATAATTAGTTATAAGTTACAGTCCAGTTGAGAGGATTTCTCTGCCAACAGGTTGGAAATTCTTTTCAGATGCAAAGATTAAGCTGATCTGACACCTCCCTGAATAACTGCTGTCGTTCACTTCTGTAAAATAAAAACATGACGCTCTTCTAAACTTGATTTTATTCACAACAACAGAGCAGATCTGCCCAGGAAACCAGACAAATCTTTGAGCTCATGTTTCATTTACTCTGGCAGGTACGTGTCAGACAGATTTCCACCTGTCTTGGATGTCTTCAGACCCATCACAACTATTTATTTAATATGGGGCGTGTTTGATTTGTTACACGTTTCCAGAGCAATGCACCAGGCTTACGACTCTCAAATATAACTGTCAAACTTGGCAGCGCTGATCAAATATGAATCAAGATTCTGTTGCTGCATAATTCATCTCCTCAGATGTCTTCAGAAACACATTTTAGTGACTGTTAAGCTGTGATCTGAGAAAGTTTGCGACCAGGTTGACATTTTTTACCCGCTTGAAAACAGACCAAGCACCAACTTGCATGTGTCACTCAGTTGAAGTTCAGGGTCTGTCTGCCAAACTCCATTAACGTTTTGCTCAATTTAATGATCATTAAACATCTACTCCTTCTAAAAGATTATCAGTGATTTGTTATGACTCATAAACAGATAAAAACTAATTCAGCAAACATTCGGCATTAATCTGAACGTAATCTAAGTAACGAAAAACAGACAACATCAACTGTTATTCCAGCTCGGAATAGAAATTTAAAAGGGGAACAGAGAAGCAAGTATTTCAGCAACATGTTTCCTTGATCTCGGATGACATGTTGTGGTCATTTCATGGTTTATTACAGTAAATATATCACAGTTTTCTCCTTTAAATGAGTCAAGTTCAATATGAAGAGTAACTTCAAAAGTTGATTAAAGCACAGAAAAGAGTGCTGCACTGCAGATCTCATGTTACTGACAGTAGACTGAGTGTTTCCTCTTTAAGTTTTATAGTTTGGGGAACATTTTAGTTTTGGCTCCATCACATCCTTCCCCGTTTTTGTCTCAGATATTTTAGTCGAGAGTAAACAGAAAACAGACACTCCCTGACCTTGTGACCAGAATGCATGAGAAAAGGCAAAAGGGAAAAAGCAAAGAAAAAGAAAATGTATAAAATATAATTATCTGCTGCTATAAGAACAGGACCTAAAAATGTTCTAAATTTCTCAGAGGAAGAAGTGAGCAGTTCTGGTCCAGATGGCGGGTCTGACGTCCGTTAGTGGACTTACTGGTACAAATAAACGCACTGAGCAGGAACATTTGTAGACTCCAGGAGGCCTGTGACGGACAGCAGCCTCAGAGCAGACGCCAGGCCTAATCAAATAACCCGACAGCTGCCAATGAACGAGACATCATCATCCAAATATTCACATCTGACTTCATATTTACGCAGAAAAAAAACATGGGAAGGAGCTCTGAGACCCCCCCCAGAGGATTCGATCTGTTTTCTTGTGCAGAATGTGAGAGTCAGTCATAACAATCCACTGTAAATATCATTTAATGCATCTCAAAACAATCAGAGGAAATCAGAATCTAACCGTTACTATAATAAAATACTCCTCGGTTTCATGAGCATGAGGTCATGTCCGATTATCAGGAAACAGGGAGTGTAATGACATGATGGTGATTATGAGTGTAACAAGATTATCCGGAGCTCTAAGGACGATACACAGTGTAATGCTCTGTGGGTGTGACCTTTGACCTTTAATAATGCTGCATTCAACGTGTCAGAAAAGACAAACTACTCAAGGGGACGGCAAAGAAAAGACCAAAAAAAGAATTCCTGTTTCTTACAGCAAGTTTTAGGAAAGGTTATTTCTAAGAGCACCCTATCAAATATAGCCTTAAAACATTTCTAAAATAATCTGCTAGAAAGAAAAGTGCATGTTGTGTGACTGTGAGTAACAGTAAACGCTCCCCTGACATGTGACTCACAATCATCAGGATTTTAAAACAGCACCTGTGTAGAAATCTGTTCCCTGCAGGGTTTTACATTGTGCCTTTACTGTGAATCTGTAGCATTTTATTGATGTTATCACTTAAAGCAACATTATGCAACTAGTTTACCTTAAAATAACAGCTTCATTTTAAATGGTAAACTGACTTTTAGGGTGAAAGGTGCCTCTGTTATTCTCACTCTGCACATCAAACACCTGTTCTCTGTATATAACTTGGGCACAAATGCAACCGAACACTTTAAGTCACACGCCACAACCATGTCGCTGATTTTAGTGAAACTGAAATACTTTATGAAGGAAACGTTTTCTGTTTTTCCCTCTGACATCCTCCGGTTGCTCTGTCTCAAGTCTCTCTGATTTTCCTGAATTTCCTTTTGTCTTACTGCAGTGGCAGTGACAAAGCACAATATTAACGCGGGATAGCGGTTTACTGTGACTACCTTAATAATGACGTTTTATTTGACTTTACTTTGACTTTTGAAGCATATTGTCATTAGCACAGCGTAGCTCCTTTAAAGCATAGAACAGTATGAAACTGTGTGTGGTGTGCAAGTGAAGGAGAGCGAGCACCAGAAGAGTGAAAATGCTGCTCTCAGCACAGAAGAAACTTAAAGTAAACACTAAGTTGTCAGTGTGGCAGTAAATGTACAGTTCAGGTTATAGTGTGTCTGTTAGTAAACGCTGCAGCTTCTCAACACCAAGAAAAGTCTCATCTGTTCTTTCCCAACTGCTGAAACAGTGACAAGGTTAACCCCAAAGTAAGCTGAGCAGGACAGGCTGACATTAAGCTAATGCTAACGTTAGCGTTTACAACTTCGGCTCTTGTGCAGACGTATCGCTGTATTTGTCATCAGCTAGTTAGTTCATTTAGTCGTGCAGCTAGCTAAGTGTTGGTGTTTACGGCGCTAGCACGGGAGCTTTGGACTGCAGGGAGGAGGAGGTTTTCAGACTTTGTGCATGGGCAGCCGGTGGGAATGTTGCTAAGAACTGGCACCATAATGAGAACATGAACCAGACTTTTTTGAGCTTCTGAAGCGTGGAAGTGCCAGAAAAAGTTAGGGAGCAACTGTTAATTTATATTTCTATGTTCAAGTAAACTTTAGACTGTTAACATTTAATATATTGTTCAACTTGAAGTGTCTTAGCAATAAAAACCCACTCTTTAATGTCATTGACTGTTTTTTTTTTGTGCTTCTTTTTTTTCAGTATTGGTTTAGGCACTTTTTGGGCACTGGTACCATTTTAAAAGCTGTTTCAGAACCAATACCCAACCCCCCAAACAACTAAAGGGCCAAATTCTCACATTTTCCCCTTTCACGTCATCAGTATCATCCACAAGCTGAGGTTAAAACTGAAACAAACAGACCGGATACTGACAGAACTATCTGTCCAATCAAGCTGATGTTTTCCAGCCGTGTTACATTCATTTCCACAGATTGGATTTCATCCGCCCGCCCGCCCACCTCCCCTCCACTTCCACTTCCAAACCCCGTACAAGGTCATTGTGATTTTAGGGCTCAATAACTCCTAGCAACGGGATTAGGAATGGGATCATGAAGGAAATGTCTGCAGAGAGCCGTTCAGTCTTGTCTGTGGTGTTTTTCAGGGAAACCTGCCAGTCCTCAGTGCTGCCTGGCTCCGGCTGACAGGTAGAGATCTGCTGCAAACGAGCAGCACTGCAGTGGATGTCCAAATAGTCTGAAATCTCAGGGACAGGTATAATAAAGCTCCGGCTGACACACTGTAGGTTTACGAAACTCATATTTCTGCACTGAAACTGTAAATAGTTTGGTTACACACTAGATGAGCAGTGGAAGTTTGTGGGGGACAAGAGACTGTAATGCACAACACAATTATCTTTACAATCACCATTTTCCACCAAAACGACACGTGTATTCTCCAGGCCAAGGCTGCTGGTACTGTTTATGCTAGTATTTATCAAAATTAGGGCTGTACAATGTCGTAAACAAGTCAAATTACAATTATTTTGACTTAAATTG
>JAJHUR010104939.1:1641-26344 GCA_027495735.1 Lutjanus campechanus
AACAGACAAAAGCAAAACAACAAAAATAACAACAACAAAAAACAAAACAGTTCAAAAGGGAGTGAATTCTTGAGAAATGTATGATTTAAGCAAACTGAAAGCTTGTGTAGTCACTGTAGAGGTGTACAGTGCCCTGTACCCCTTTTCCATACACATATGCTGGGCTGGTTGTATTATAATGTTATTTTGTTATGCAAACATTTTTTTATCAAGCAGCTAAATCAGGGAAAATTTTTGTCAGCGGTAATTTAATCCTATGAGCTGAAAGCGAACACAAAACAGTAAAATAAAGCAGATTGTTGAAAGACGCAGGAGAGATACTAAATTTCAAACCACAGAGATTTAGTTAGAAGCTACAGACGTACCAAGAGCTAAACACACAAACAATTTTAAAAAAGTATTTCTCTCTGCTCTCCTGGACATGAGTTGAGTGGTCATCACAGTTTGGCTGCGGTAGGTGAGAAATCACCGCAGCCCACTTAGAAGTGGCTAGGGCTCACTTTGGCCCCACTTCGGATAAAGTCCTCCTTAGGTGTGAATTCACCACTTTTTTCCATCAAAAAGTGATGGAAAAAAAATGTAGTCTTCAACCGTAATAAGAGCTCTTTGAGGCTGTAATTAGTCACAATGTTGCTTTTAGCTAAATGCCGATGTGTTAACATGCTTACAGTGAAAATGCTAACATGCTGGTGTTTAGCACCACCACCACCTTATTTTAGCATTACAGCATGCTAACATTTTCTCATTAGCTCTAAACATGGGGTGCAAATGAACTGATGGGGCTGTTATTAGTTTTTAAAAATTTAAAAAGTGTTAGATGGATGAAACTAATAAATTTGAAGTAGATAATTTGAAGTTGAGATATTTCACAGGATAAGAGAAAAGTCAGGGGTTCACTAAAATAAATAAAGTGCACTTATATAGCAGCCCTTCATGGACAAAGCCCTTTTTAACAGGCAAAACACTAGCTAACTAGCTAGCTTACAATTGATGTGGATTAGCTAGATAGTTAGCTGGTGTTTTGCTAACATTAGCTTATTTAATATGTGACTGTGTGTCGCTTTTACAGGTCATATATCTTTTAAAATAATTTTGGGGCTTTTATGCCTTTATTTTAGATAGGACAGCTGAAGTGAAGGCGGCATGAAATGCAGCAAAGGGCTGTAGGCGGAAGTGAAACCCATGTCTGCCGCAGAGGACTAACAGCCTCAGTGCAGAGCTACCAGGCCACCACAGGTCATAAATATCTTCAAAAAATGGTTTTCTTTTCCTGGCACAGAGCATATCTGAGTTCAGGAAAGTTGAACAAGGCTCCACCGTGTGCCAAGCTTGCTCAACTTCTTGGAGGAGGGAGCAAAATTATTATTACTGGAGCACAGAGCAAAAGGGACAGGAGGAAGGTTCAGTTGTGTGTGCAGTCACATAGCCTTTGTCTTGAAATCAACAGTTCGATATCACAAAAGAAAGACATTGTCAAAAACTCAGTATATGTTCAGTCTACGAAGGCTACACAAGCTGAAAACCCCTCTTTTTGGTCACCATGTGAAGGATCATTGCTGAAATACATTGGCTCTGCAGCCCATCCTGCTTCACCTCCTAGGGGCATGATACCTCTTCTTACCACTGAAGTGGACTTTCTCCCCAAGCTGCTGTGTTTTACTTTGAGTCTCTTGAGCAGTCCAGCTTTTAAGCATGCACAGTAGCTGAAGTAGAAGAGCCCAGTGGGGTTTGAGACTTACTTTACGCCAGGACACATATCTGTGAGTCAGGGCAGTTCGTGGAGCAGATTTTGTTTTGCTTTCTCTATGATGTCCACTCACTCTGCAGCAACAGTGATCTTCATAACTACATGGACTTTAATCAGCTTTAATCAGCTTTAATCTTTTAGTCTGCTGCATTCTTGTTACTCCATCTGATTACCTTCCCACACAGATGACAAAATACAACAGACTGACCAATATTAATCTGCACAGAAAATGGCATCGAGCTGACCAAGACATGCCAGAGAGAACAAAAGTTTTCTCCTCTATTGTCTCATCTGTCCTGCTCGTCTTTATACTTTTCTTTCCCGACTGACTCAACTGTGCAGAATGTTCTCATTTTCCTCATGGGACTACATGCACCTGCTCGTCCTCCAGTAAAAATCAAAAAACATTCCACAACAACTCAGTGCTGCCTGTATCCATCTGGCCCCTCGTTTCATTTTCATCTACATCATTCAGATAGAGAGCTGTCTCGATTTCAGTCTTCTGAGTTATCTCTCTATCATCTCTCACTCTCTCTACTTTTACGACCCCTGGTTTGGGAATCAGTTTATTAAGAAAGAGGACTTAATGCATAATTTATTTCCTCAGCATTATTAATATTAGTTTATAATTGGATAGAAAAGCAGTGTTGGTGCACCCAGTGTGGTGTTGTGTCTGTAGGAAAGACAGGACGGAGCAGAAGCCCAAGAGAAAGATCTGTTGAGCTTCACTCTGAGTCCAGGAGGAACACATATGGGTTTGCTCGACCAACAGTGGATGCGTTTCCTAATCTTTCAGTGCTGGTTTGGTTTCTTTGCTTTTCCAGGCTTTGATTTGGCCGTGGTTTGTGTTTACACCAGCTGTCAGTGCACTTCTGTGAGAGACACTGCCTCCCTGTGGAATAAAGCTGTAACTGAAATGGCAAGCGCTAAAACAGTTACTCATTGAACTCTAGTCTTGTGTGATTTTCACAGGAACCAATAACCACACCATTAATGTACTGTATGTATGAACTGAGACCTGCATTTAACCACAACTGCAAGAGTAAAAGTAAAAAAAAACTAAGATATAGGAAATTAAAATGAGAGAGAGGAGCGATTTGGATGTAGATGGTATTTGAAGAGTGGATGATAAGAGAATACATGCACTGTATACATGGTAGCTGGTGAAGCCACTACATGCCACAATCTAGGTTAAATCTGTCTGGTGGAGTAACCACATGCTGCGTGTTATAGTGAAATAAAGGCATGAAGGAAATTTGTTGTTAAAATATGAACAGCCTGGAAACTGAAAAAAAACAAGTGTTGTGTTCCAGCAGTTGCACTCCATGGTATGGGGAAAAAAACAACAACACATCATTGGTTTGGTTGGATATTGGTTATTTGCAGATGAATCTATCTATATAAAGCGGTGAGTGTCACTGAATGTGGCAGGAGAGTGGAACAGTGTACCTTTGAGCTGTGACATTTTTCATGTCAGCTACTCTTTTATCAATATTACTTCTTATTTGTACCCAAGGGAGTAGTCCAGTAGGAGAAATGGGGTCCCATGTCATTTTTTGTAACTTGTTTTTAGGAGTCTAATGATGTGTAGTTAAAGATTTTTCATGTTGCTAAAGTAGATTGAATCCATCTGTAATTGATGTCACCGCAAGTGGAGAAAAACACTGATTTCCAAAACTTCTGAACCCACTTTATGCTATAATGTTGACACCAGAAATCAAATGGAAAGGTCAGCGTGAGCGTGAGATGTGAGATTATTGATTATGTTTACAACTGTGTTACGATGCTTTAGTAAGCAAGTTACATTCTATTTCTGGGGGAAAATTACAGTCTGCAAACACTTGACACTATGGCAGCATAAATATCCCACAATGCAATGCACCAGTGACAGCAACAATAAAACGGACAATGCAACGACCATGGCAGCTTAATGTCAATAACACTTCATTTAAAATGTAAGATTTCACTTTGCTAGGTGAAATATGTTTTTTCTTTTTCTTTTTTTTGGTTACGGGTTACCATGGTTACACATCTTCAAATGGCAAGGGGGCTCTTAGAAAGTGACTATGTGCTGAGCAGTACATCTGAAGATACATACTACTGTTGATTTACACACAAGTATGTTGAACGATAGTACACATTCACTGACTTTCAGTCCATATTCTGACTTTTATTGCATATTCTTTTACTTCCATTTAATGTTCTTTTGATTCCTGGTGTCAAAATTATATGAAAATGGGTTCATATGTCTTTGTATGTTGTCTGGTTCAGGACTTATGTGTTTTTACCACTTGCATAGATATTAATTCAAGGGTTGACCCTGGCAACATGAAGTTGCCAAGCAAGTTGTTAACTAGACAGCATTGGGGTCCTAAAAAAACAGGTTACAAAAAATTCCACATGGTTGCATGGAAACCTCCTACTACTAGACTAGAGAATGAGGTAGCAGAGGCAGAGTGTAGAGTTTGACTGGCTTTTTAGGTGGGAAGGAGATGGTTCCTTTACTAAACTGCAAACTTGAATGCAAGCTCTAATAAGGAGACAGAGTTGTGAATGTAGAAGTAGAGTCATGTGGGAAGACCTGCATGAGGAGGAGAGGGCTGAACTAACTGCAGAGGTCTGGCAGCAGGCGCTGGGAGTCAATAATTGAATATTATTTATCGCCTTGTAGTGGGACTGCATCATGATGGTGCAAACATTTGCTATATTGTGGCATGTATTGGAAAATTGTTCTTATTAATGTGATACTGATTTCCACCATATCAGCCAGGGGTGATTTATGGATACACAGTGGTCCATCAGGGTTGACAACTTAATCAACATCCTCGGACCAGAGGTATAAAATCAGCGAAACCTTGCCATCCTGTCAAAGTAAAGTTCTGCATCATTCTGTGCTGAATAAGGTCACAAAACATCGGTCTTTATGTTTTTATTTTTTATTGACAGTACAGTCCGTTCTGTAGAATAGAACACTTCAGTCCCTGAACAGAAAAGTTTCTTTCCCTTGTTACTGAAAATAATCAACTTAATTCCCTGTATTTTTTTCTACTGTTACAATTCATCTTTTTAAAAAAAAGTTAGCATGACTATATGTGTTGCATACATTTACAATGTAATAACAGATCCCCTTCTGAGGTTAACAACACAAACCAATAAAGATAAATCAACATACTGTACACAAATATATGGCCCTACAGCAGGATTACTGTTTGTAATAACTTACATTCAGATGATTCAGGTGACACACAGAAAAACAAGCACGCACACAAACACACACCAACTCTGCTCGCTTCAATTAGCACTTGGTATTGTTCGTAAATACTGTTAATTGTCTGATTGTTTTTATTTTCCCAAATGTACAACTCTTATGAAGTCATGGCTTTAAATGGAAATGTTTCTACGAAGCCAGAGAAATGTTTATCATAATAACATAAACTGTTCGATGAAAAATGATTAAAAATGTCAGCGTGATGGATCAAAGTATAAATACAATCTGCTAAAGGCTTTCACGTACATGTACAATGCACATTCAATTATATGCGTGCTTCTAATAATCCCAAGTATTCAATAAATATATTTAATGATTATTAATCTCACACTCAATAACATTGCTAGTTTAACCCCTTAATCATTAAGGATTTCATCAGATCACTGCCAGCATCAGAGCCAGCCATTTCCATTCATTCACTGTCAGACAAGTAGTCAGTGGCCCAGCCCCAATGTCCAACTTCAGACTTTAAATTTAATGCTGTACCAGAAATCTGTGGCCGGTAAAGTCATGTACATATCCAGAAAGTGATGTCTGATGAGCATTCCCAAGAGGTGGACACTGGCATTGGGTCAGTGATACTAAAAATGTCCCTTCAGCAGCAAACTGATAAAAGCTCAGTCTCTTGCTGTTAAAACCAATATTTGGATATTTCAAGTCACTCCTTTTACATTCAGAAACATACAAGTTTTAAAATGCCTAATATTGCTATTTTTTTCACTCACACGCTTGTTTTATTTTGACAAAATAAATTATACGGTGTCAGCATATATGATCCAGGTTTACATCGCCAATATGGTGAAAAAAGTAAATCTGAGTTAACGGTTAGTTTATGTTTTGCCTCTGTGTTGTTGTGGTCCCACCCACTCTTTTTTGTATCTTGTGTTACTTTGGTTTCAAGTGAAAACTCTGGGTGCCGCTGTGGCAGAATTTACTTCCTGATGTTATAGTTCCCATCTGCATTTGGCTGGATTAAGATCCCATGATGCCTCGGTTACAATCGATTCAAATCACTCTGTGGTCATCCTCCTCAAACATTGCTCTCTGCAGCTCTGCCTCTTGTTTTCTGTAGTCACAGTGTTTGAACAGGTGTTGGTATAGCTGGACCTGGCCTGCATTACTGTTTATGTGCTACATGTCCCTCTGGATTATGAACAAAGGAGATGCTTCACCCAAACTCATTAGGAGACGAAAACAAACAGCCGGAAATAGACACGGAGACACAAATGAGCATGTGAGGGGACCCTCAGCAGGTTCAGATGTAAATACATGAATGAATTCTATCTACTGCATTAAAATAATAAAGTAAACAAACAAAACAAACAAGATGCAGTATGTTAAATGTTTTTAGGCACATAAGAACATTAAGTCACAGCAGGATGACAGAATAAAGCCACAATCTGGATTATTTTTGACACTACAGATTACATACATACAGAAAGGGGGGAAAAAAGAAGATGCTGGTAGAAAACAATCTCTTGTGCCAACATCATAACTTCCACTTAACTCCAGTGCAATAAAAAGCAGACACACACAAGTAAGGGCTTAAAAATACCATAGTGGCCCGAATGTAAGTTGACAATGTTTTGCACTTTGAATGAAACAAGGAGGCAAACAACCTTTTTTTTTTTTTTGCCACGGATTGCACAACTGTCTATGAGCCTTATCAGCCAATATGATCAGATTTTATTTTGTTGTAGCAGCTGGTATAGCAGTATGACAGGTCAGTTTAATAATAAGCCAAACTGCACTGGTAGTACTCAACATTACCACTGGGTGTCGCAGGTCACTCAACCTTTCCCGAGTGGAACAGGATGAGTTAATTAGTGAGAGTGGACTTTCAAGTCAGTGAGTTTTTCACATGTTCCTGCAAATGTTTCACAATAAAAGCCTTGTAACGAAATGGGTTCTGTCCACTGTAATGCAAGAGGGCTTTTAATTTTAAGGCAACATGGGTGAGTAATTCATATAAAAATCATGTTAGCGGTGAAGTGCTCCTTTTGGTTAGTTGGCTCAAGAATTTTGCGATTGGCAACTAGAAAGCATTAATCTTGATCTTCAGATCGCATATTTTTACTGAATTATGATTGGTGGATCAATCTGGACATCCCCAGTCGAATGTGTTGCCACACTTAAATAATAATACAGTACAGTAGGTAAGGGGGGAAGGGGCGCTGGTATTAGGCTAGCCCCGTTCAAGACCAACAGACAGCTTTACTTGTTGCATTTTTTTGGCTATTTTTTTGTGTTTTTGTTTGTTTTTATTTTTTTCAACAATGGGAGAGAATGTCTCCTGGTTGCCACTAGGCTCTCGGTCCTTGGCCCCGTCTGCTTATGCCATAGATTGAACAACGAATGTTGTTCATGATGGTCTTTAATGGGGAAAATGCTTTCTGGACTGTGTTGACATCAAGGATACAAATGGGCCTTGGCACAGCTTCAGTGAATGTGTAATCATACAGCCCCCATTTCTACAAAAATACTGCAAAGAAAACAAAAAAAACAAAAACGTACATTCGGGCCAGTACAGTACATTTAAAATTCATGTGTTGCCTTTTTTCAAAAATGCACTCATTCAGGTTGAGAATGAAAATGAGACTAAAAGAGGGTTATTGAAAAGCTCTGCAGTACTTTCACCAGATTGGGTCTTTTAATAATAATAATAATAATCTATATTTGACACAGTATATTGCATATACTATATTATACAATATACAGTTACAACGGACACTGAGGAAGGCAACATATTCCACAATTAGTCTGGTCTGACAGTATATGAGTATAACACAGTGTAACAGTGTGAGCCACCACTGGATTATTCACCACCATTTCATTCAGTTACATCAGACTGAGGAGTACTGGACTGGCTAGGAAAGATGACCATTTAGATGAGTCTGTAGGTGGACTTAATTGTTCATCATGATCTCCATATAGTTATGTAGGGTATTCGGTTTTGTGAATTAACTTGTATGTGTGCACTCTTACGTATATGTAATATTGTGTGTGTTGTAATATGGGCGAATACACTGAATATCTTCCATTATGTCCCACTTTTATCACCACTGTGTTGGTCATTGCTTGTTGAATCCTGCAGTCCGTCGTTTGGCCGGGTGTGTCTCTGTATTATCGTATGTGGTGTGACACTTTCCAGTGCATGTAGTGTCTGTGGGATGTGTATAGCCTTTGTGACCAGTGTGTGACTCTTTTGCATTTTGCCCGTTTGCTGTGTGTGTACTGCATGTTGGGTATGTGGGGTTTGCATCGTATGTGGTATGAGTATCTCTATCTCTGTGCTGGGGGCACCTCCAGGGTCTTTCATCGCCATACTGGCCCCTACCATGGCAGGATAGCTTCGATTTCTCCTCAGACCAGCGTTCAAACCTGGAAGTCCTCCTCCCAGTGCGCTGTTCCCCAGTCCAGTGGATCCGAACAGACTGCTCCCAGATGAGACAGAGGCAGCATTAGGCGGGAGGGTGCGGAAACACTTCAGTTTATCCACAAGTCGCAGCTTGAGCATCTCTGTTTGGCTGTCATCATCTGTTTCCTCTGCTCGCTCCCTCTCGGCCTCCCCCAGCACCTCCCTCAGGATGGTACGAGCAGGCTTAGAGGCGAGGAAGGTGTCATAAAACGGCGGGTCTTCACTGGAGGGGCTAAACTGAAACACTGGGCGGCTGCTGACAGAGGAGGCAGATTTAGATCGAGGGGAGTTGGGCGGGGTGGAGGGCTGAAGGAGGAGGGTGTCTGGGCGTTTTCCTTTTCGTCTGGGTTCAGTCTCCTCTGGTGTGTCGCTGCTCCGCTGTGCTTGCCCTCCTCCCACAGGGGTTGAAGTTCCACTGGCGTCCATCCCTCGGTCCCAGCTGCAGGGGTTGTACACTGAGGCAGAGATGCCATGCTCCAGCAGGAGGCGCACCAAGCCCAGAGAAGTGCTGGTGGTCTTGGTGGAGTCCCTCAGGTTGGTGGAGGACTCGGCCAGTGAGAGAGACAGGGAGAGGCGGCGTGGGGTGCAGCAGGGGGTGTAAGATGGTGTTTGTGGGGCAGAGAAGGGTATAGGAGAGGAATTGGACGTAGGGGTGCCGATGCAAGCACTGCTTTGACAAGAGGCTAGAGCCGGGCTGGAGATGGAGCAGTAAAGGGAGAGAAGGGGGTGGAGAGAGGAATGGAGGAGGAGAGAGGAAAGACAGAAACAGTGTGGGTGAAGAGACAGAAATAACTGGGCATCAGTTATCAAGTCTTAATACTTTGCTTTTGGTGACAAAACACATTAGAAATTATATGGATGCAACTTGAAACAAAACCATGCAGGAATCAAACCTTTTTCCTATTTGTGCGAGTGAGATGTGGAGATCAGTTTAGGCCTCATCCCAACTGTTAATGTGCTCAAGAATTCACACAGAAAACATGTTTGTCTCTACCTGACGATGTTCTAATGATTGGAGAGGTGATATTCAAACAGAACTTGTCACTGAAAATATACATTTTAATTTGACATTTTTTATTCATGTGAATTCTTAAGCACATATAAAGAAAAAAATAACTAGCTTTGGAAAAAAAAAATCATTCCAACTATTTGGCAGTACCACTGCCTCTGCAGCCCACTAGAGGGCGCTTAGGTCCTAAGTTGTTTTTTTGTTTTTTTTAACAGTCAGAGGTGGAATCTTACAAAAGGTTGAGAACCCCAATTTCAAATGATAACCACAGTCAGGAAAGATATACACATTTCACACATATTATCTACCACACAATCAATTAATTATTAGAGCCCTGATTAGGGCTGGGTGATATTAACAAAATCAAATATCATGATATTTTTGACCAAATACCTTGATATCGATATGTATTGATATTGCATCAATATTGTAAGGATGACTATTGGCGCTTTCACAAAATATTAGTGAATATAATTACTAAGTGAGTAAAGGCAAATACAGACAGCTTTAACAGTCTGGTGACTTCAGAAAATGACATCACTTTACTGTAATCCAGCCTTTAAAACCAGGAAAAGACAACACTTATGTCATATCACTATTTAATGATATCCAAAATCTAAGATGATATCTAGTCTCATGTCACAATATCAATGTAATATTGCCCAGCCCTGACCCTGATTATAAGTAGATACACAGTGAAAAGAAACAAGCACAAAAGTACACTTACTGATCTTCATTCAGCAAACAGAGCACACTTAGATGCCATCATGTGACTTTTATCTGGTCCTTGGGTAATGTGGGCAAAGTGGTTATATAAAGGGAGGATAGCATAACCCTTTTCTTGATTCAAAGCAGATCTTTGGCATCAGATGTTAATGATATACTTCTGGCCAGTGCTGTGAGTGGTTTTGGGTCTGGTGTTTGGACAGCTGCTGTTTATTGCTTCAGGAGTTTGTAAAGTTTCTGGTCTGGGGTCCAGGTTCACACTCGGTCCAGTATTTTGGGTATGAGAGCAGATACTGAATGGCCAGTTTTAAGTTAGGACAGTCCCCCCCCAGTATATGACCACTTGTTATTAATTGACTGAAGGCCCAGATTAAGGTCACATGACTACACCTGAGCCAGTTCCTTTTGCTGAATGAAGAACAAACTTCATAGAGTTCTGAGCTTTTAATCTAGTATCTTAAATTATTTCCACCAAATACTGTTCTCAAGGGCAAGAATGAATACCCATGCTCAAGTTAGATTTGATCAGTGATTGGAGTCACAGCATTGTGTCAGGAGCTGGATTGTTAGTTAGAAACACGATGACGGGGAACATTAGAGGCAAACTGCTGCTGTTATTCTGGTTTACACACACCCACAGTCTTTAGGAATGCACTCCCATGCATTGCCTCACCCATGTGCACCCCAGTGGGTGCACTCAATGGGCCTGCTCTACTCCGGCCATGACAACCATATGATACAACTCCACTTCATCTTCCTCATCACTTGACCTGCCGAGGCCAATCAGACAGCAGGGATACACAGTATGAAGTCAGACAGGGGCTGTGGCATCAAAGTTGCCCTGATTCAAAATCTATCAGAGGGGAACAAAGAGGGGGAATGTGCTCCTTGGCTGAGATGCTGCTATTTGATTTATAGAACACAGTGGAGTTTTGCTTAAATCATGATCAAGTAACACCATCAGACATTGACTGTGACTATAGTAGACAGTGTTTTATGTACGGCTGCAGCAATGCTCTCTCGTTAATGTGCCATCTGGTAAAGCTTTAATGCAAAAATGGAATCCAGGTAGGAAAATTACTCCATCTTGTGTTCATAATAATACATTACAGTACACTCAGAGGACTGAACGCTGTTGCTATAGATAGACTGTTTAAAACTGAATACAGTACAACAGTAATAAAAAGTAGTCAGGTATTTAAGATGTTTACCTTGTGGACACAGAGGTCAGCTGATCAGATGGGTGGAGAATCCTGCAGGTGGTGAAGGTGTAGGTAGAGCTAGTATGGGACATACACTTCCCTGGGAAATTAACTATAGGAGACGAGAGGAGAAGGAGAAAGGTACAGAAGGAGAAGGCTGTAAGTACTGAGACAAAAGGTACCAAGCAACACTGTGAACAACACCGTACAAAACAAAGTGGAGAAGAAGTAGGCCATAATCATAGTACAAGTCCCAAGCAAAAGCTCCAGCATAGATCAGCCCCATAATTGATAAAATAATGAAGTAATGATGGAGTGTGCTGATTTGATGAAACAGAAATGGCAGGGGAAAGATCATTTCGTGATGGGATTCACTGATTCACTTTTAACGTAAACATGTGTTTTGGTCATTGTCAAACGATAGAATTGAAAAATTATAAACCTGTCTCAAACAGATCATCAGGTGACCTGCTTGACAATTGACACAGGCTTTCCTTGCTGTAATCATTCTTGTTCATGCCATAATAAATCCCTCACTATCATGCCACCAATGTACAGTGAGTAATGTGAGACAAAATCTGCATTCCTTTTGAAGGTCGCTGCTTGTACTCTTCTTTCTTAAACACAGACACATTGAGCTGCTGCCTTTTATTTCTTCATCAAGTGTTGTGGGAAAGATGGAAGTAATTACTGATCCCCTCTAGGGCCGACTGTATTGTATTTGCAGGGGGAATGTAGCTGAACACTAAAATTTAGATTTATTTATTTGGTCAGTGTCATTTTGATTACGTCTCTTCTGCTTGGTGGGGCTACACAATTGAATATTAATCATGTTCACAATTTTCTCGCAATTAAATGAACACAACCGACTGTGATACTGACATTTAAAATATTTGCTCCACTCATAGAAAACTCCACTGCATATCAAAATGAAGCACTTCCTAAACTAACAGCCTGCGTAAAATTTCATGGATTGGATGTTGTGGCTGCGGTCCAGAGTAGAAGAGTGATATACAACAGGCAGCAGACGACAAAACGAAAATCAAATCTGGAGCAGAAAATGAAGAGCTAGTTCCTCACAGTGGATTATCTGGAAGTATTTCAAGTTAACGGCAAGTGATATTGAGCGAGAATAACCCGTGACTTGTGTCTACGTTGCAAAGCAACACAACTAACACGTTCAACCTCTTGAAAAACACCGCAAACTACACTGCGATGAAGCTCGTCGATAATGTTACCTCACTGAATCACTGCCCTTGTTTAGAATCAATAAAAGTGACCATGTATAGAGTGTCATCATGTGAATGTAGCTCAGTGGGACAACATGGAAACGAAAGAAGTGCTCTGTTTATTTAAATGTTAAAGTGCAATAAAAAAAAGTCCCTAAGACCAATGAATAATTGTGATAATCTCAAAACTGATCAAAAATAATTGTGATTATCAATTTGGCCATTATCGTGCAGCCCTACTGCTAGGGGTCTGACAACCAGACTGCAGGTGATCATTAAATGCATCCATTCAAACTCACAGCAATGAATTTAGAAGGGTGGGAAAGGGTAGGGTGTTTGTTATAACTGTTTGAATTTTAACATGTTGTCCCTTAGATTTTCCTTGTGTCTGCAACCCATAACTAAATATATCATTATGTATATATAAAGCTACAGGCAAGCTCCATTATTAACCACCCGTGGGTGTTATGTGTTCATGTGACTTGAACAGCTGCACTAATAACACCTCATATACATGTATGTGCCTGCATACTGGATCTGTGTCTGTGTGGTACACTGGTGTTTTAGTGTGAGTGTTGACTGCTAGAAAATATTAGTGCCAAAATATTTTCTGAATGAAATTTCTATGAATTACACACAAAAAAAAACATGAAAAAAAATTTGCACTGCGGGTCACCATTGAGAAATTGAGAATAGAATTATATTAGAATAATAAAAGACACCCTGAGGTTATATACTTCAGCAGATGTGTTGAAGAGGAAAGGTATCAATGAAGATTGAAAAATAAGTGTGATTGGTTGAAATGAAGCAAAGTGTGGCAGTGAAAGAAGGCGTGAACTGAGAGGGAAGATGTAAACTGAAGTAAATTTAAACAAACAAACTCTGTTCTGATGGGTGTCGATGGCTGCACACACAGGGACTGCCGGTGGGACGGGTGGGTATGCAGGTGTATGCACATGAGCGTGATCGTGCAGGGAGGGACGTCACATTTGGGGGCTGTGAGATGTCCTGTGAATGCCTTTCCTAATCCCTCACCCTCCCACCCTTCCTCTTCACCCCCCCTCCCCTTTGCTCCCCTATGCTCCAGGGTTACAAGGGATGGTGGATGCAGTGCAGTGACGTCAGCTAAGTGCTCCCTCACCAGGCTTACGGTCCATTGTGGCGGGCTGTAAGGCCTGGAGCTCCTTGAGGTCCACGTGCCCGTTCATCTCAGAAGAAGAGGGGAGAGGAGAAGAAGAAGGGGAGGGTCTGGAGAATGAAAGGGGCATGTTTGCAACATGTCCATCTTTTACTTGAATCACTTCTCTAGCCCTGCACGTTTCTCCTTGCAATGTTTCCAACTGGCTGTTGTCATCAGTGTCTCCGTTTTTGTTGCAACAGACAGAGGGAGAAGAGGTAGAGCGAGGCGGATCCATGGGAGTGCAGCTCTCTCCTGACAAACCAGTGAATGAGTCGCATGAAAGTTCGTCCTCCTCTGGTTGGTCCAGGTGCCAGCCTTCTTCCTGTTCCTGCTCCTGCTCGTGCGCTAAAGTGCGGAAGCCCTTTGTGACCACACCGGGCCGGTGATCGAGCAGAGCACCCATGTGAGGTTGGGCCAACTGCTGCCACGCGTGGAGAGTAGCAGAGCCTGGAGAAAACGACAAACTCGTGTTAAAGCGCTCTCTGCCACAAATGCATCTCATCAAGAAGACCTATTGCCCTCAGAACTGTGGCAAAAACTTTTTTTCACCTTTTTCATGTCATATATACCAGTTTGTCAATAAATGTAAAAAATGTCAAACTAGATGCTCTGAAAATGCTTTTTCATTGTGACTTCAAGGGCGATTTGTCAGTGTTGATGATGATCACAGAAGCTATTTTTGAATGCAACCAATGGAAGTTCAAATGTTGATTTCTACACTGTTATCTTAAGTTCAGTTACATCTAAAGAATGTTATGTATTACTTCAGGCACAATTTAGATGCTAATCTTTACTTTGGAGTAACATGCCAGCCCACAATAGCACAATGTTGTACTCAGCTCCAGGCCTGCTTCCCTGAAGTATCATGTGCTGCATCCAGAGAAAGAGCACTTCACTCTGTGTAGACATAGTGACATTCTATCTGTTCAGTAAATGTCATTTCTATGTTTAAATGTTTAAAAATAGATCAAATATGCTGTTTACTGGCAGACACTACTGTATATAAACAGATAGTAGACACACATACACATACACATACACACACGCGCACACACAAGGAACACAGTCATGCATACATACAGTCACACAATCCGTGTCACATGAATATGTACTCACACAGGATGGACAGGCAAAGTTATTTTCTGACATTGGTACAATATATCTTCATGCAGCACATACAGACTGTGGCACAAACTGCACTGATAGTGAGTGACGTGCTCCAATAGGTCATGTCTTTCTGTTTATTACGCATTCTTGCACCTACAGTAGTAAATTGGTCTAATTTCAAGTCCAATGAATGGTTGTTTTCTCACGATACATGAGAAGCCTTTGAGAGATGTCAGAATACAAACTAGAAAGACAAACACAAAAAGAATGAGAGAAAAGGTGAGGAAGGTGAGAAAATTAGTGAGATTTTATTCAAGAAATCACCAACCAAGAAAACAGACAAGCTGAACAGGAAAAAAAAAAGTAAAGTGCAAAGACAAGAAAAAAAAAAACGAAATGAAGAGAAGAAAAGGGGAAACAAAAGAGGAGTGAAAGAGGTAAACGGTACATGCAGTAGTGTGGCACTAATTGTATGTCGAATGCAGTAAAATACTGTCACAACCCAGAATATTAGTTAATTTCTGGTCTGCTGCCTTTTTAAAGGATACAGGATAGTCACCTGACAGCATATATATAATTCTGAAGGCAGATCAATGGTATGCAAATAATCTGAGTTACCAAGAAATAAGATACAAATCTGAGAAAAAGTCTAGATTATTTCTCACATATCAACCAACCATCATCAGACTTGAAATTATACATCATCATATTTTTCTTTTTGGCTTTCACACAAAAAGCAAAAGACCATTGTCAACATTTCATCAATTGTGCTTTTGTGTTTTTACGTGAGGCACATTATCTGGGGTTTTGATACCATGCAGGTGGTATAACTGAGGTTGAACACTAGGTGGTGCCACAAAACAGGAAATACATTGTGATGTGAAAAAGTGAATGCTTTAAAGGCTACATAATGCACATGTACAAATTAAGAAAACAACTTCAGGTTTAAAGCTGTTGTTTTTGGCAAACCCATCAATGTTAAGATACATGGAAAAAATTGCAACCGAACTGGTATAATTTGCTCTGTCTATCTGTAATGGCATCATAAGTGACAGCAAGAATTCAAGTCTACAAACTCCACAACCAATACAGTATGGAAATAAATAATTATAGCATAATAAAGAATATGTGCGCCATCTAAAAATACCACACACTGACTTACTCACTGCAAAAAAAAGTGTAAAGTGCTCAATATTTGTGATGTATTTGTGATAAACGTAACACTGGGAACATGTAATGTTCTCATATAAAATCTCCCCTAAGGCATTTTTGCAGTATGTATCCCTCTATGGTACAGTATATGTTTTCATTTCTGTTCAATTTATCAAATGTAAGAAAAACAAGCAGTCAAATCTGCTTTGAAAAAGATAAACAGCACAAATATATAAAACAATAAAGGGTGTTCATAACTTTTTAGCAGCACACAGCAGGTATGGTACTAAACTACAGCTCAAACCAGCAGCGTGGCTGTGTGTGTCTGAAGTAAAATGAGTGCTGCAGATTTAAACTGCCTTCCTGTTGCTCCAGCACCTCCAGCAGGCCTGTGACTAAAGCCAGCGGAGCTCTGAGGTGAGCCTGTGGGCTCAGCTCCATCAAACTGGAGCTCCTCCGCAGGGTCCTAGGACCCTGTGAGGCACTCAGACAGATTCTGGATGGTGTATGGTTATGAAAAATCAGATATTGATTCTGCTGCTGGTTCAGAAGGGCGTGCCTTTGGTTCTGTGATTGGATTTGACTCGTCTGTGTGTGTAGAAATATACAATTTGAATTTCTCTGACTTTGATTCTGTTGAGGTTTCTGATGACTTTCATTTTCACTGCGCTCACCATTCTGAGCATTACGGGACTTGTGTCTCTGAGAGGAATAATCACCTTCTAGCGGCTTTACAATTTGCAGCTTCTCCGGCAGGTAGGATCTCGCTGTGAAGGCATATCCTGACCAGACGCTTCCGAGGGAGGGATGCGAGCACAGTGACAGCAGGCTCTCTGTGGGTGTCCCTGGGCCTCCACTACACCCCTCACCTTCTTTTTCTTCCTCTTTGGCCAGGTAAGCCAGCTTTCTCTCCCTCTCCTCCTCGAAGAAGCGTTTTTCTGAGAGGTAGTTATCGCGGCGGAGGGACAGACGCCGCAGGGCTGCCTCCAGGTCCCTGCTGCCCGGGGTCCCTGGGGTGCCAGGGGGCCGCTTGTTAGAGTCTTCTGACCTGAAGAGGGGAACATGTTGATGTTGGGTTTCACTGATGATTTTTAAAGGTACTGTATGCAACATTCACAGCCCTGGAGCACCAGCATCTTAGACAAAAACAAGCTCATATCGTAATACGAGCAAGTTTGTGACCACCGCCATTTATATGGAGTTAAAAAAAACAAAAAACAAACTCAGATCAAACCAAACTGTCAAACACAGCAGTGATCAAGTGTGAATCAAGATTCTGTTACTGCATCACCTATTTCTATTTTATGCTGTATAATAAGTAGACTGTATAATAAATAGTTGACAGAGCTTTCGTGACATCACCCACAGGTTCCTGAGGAGTCATTCTGAAGCTCACAGTATGGTGGCTCTGGCTGTTGCCATGTTGGCAGTGCCTGTCTCAAATAACTGCCAGCTAATCCAAAAATGGGCAAAGCGGTGGAGGCATCTGTGACTGTACCCACCTGTTAGTGGTGGTGGGCATGCCCTTAATTGTGCACAACTTTTAGCTTTAACATTATTTAAATGTGTGAGTTATATAATTATTCACTCCTTATACAGTTGTCACTAATGGGGAAATAGAGACGAAAACCGTTTTTTTGTACCAGACTGTAAACATGTTTATTTCTGCTGTTTCGAAGTTTCAAAGCAAAGTTGAATATGGAAGTCTGTGGGGATCGACTTGCTTTTGGAATCCGCCTCAAGTGGCCACTTGAGGAACTGCAGTTTTTGGCACTTCTGTGTTGGCTTCTTTTTTCAGCCCTGGCAGATGCCACTTGAATACGATAGTCTGACCCCTGCCACCATGTTGAAAACTCACACACTAACATGCACAGTCACATGGAGGTGCGGTCAGACCGGCTACCAAAACAAAGAAGAAAGATGCTCGGATTACAACACACACAGACGGAGCACGGCTTCATTCTTTGCTCCAGACGCCATTACTCCACGATATCTTTACAGAGCAAATAGTTGTTTGCTGAGGCTGAATGTCGTAGATAGAATCTTTTGTAAAGCTCACTTGGTCCCTTTTGTGTTGGATACCAACAAAAACGCAGCAGCTAATGACTGAAACCTGAAACGTAGGCTTTAGTTAGTACTAGGCACCAGAACAATATAAAACATAAACCATAGAAACACAATAACAAACACTAAGGCTACCAATGAACACAGAAATAAATCAAATGAATGGAGTGAGTGACATCCCTTTAGTTACTGGAGAAAATAAGGAAGAAACGGAAAATTAAAAAAGCAAAGAGAGAACTAAATTATAGCCAAAAAAATCTAAGCTATAAGTGAGTTGCAGAGTCGATCTGTCCTTACCCATCATCTGGACTCTCCCGGATACTGCTAGTCCTGTTGTCCAGGATGATCCCGCTTCCCACATCACTGCCATAAATGGAGTTGGAGCGTGGTGTGCCCACCCTGCTGGAGCGTCCTGAGGTGAAACATGATGTCTGATTGGAACCTGGGATGTTGAGCGGGGAGGGGGCTAGCGATGAACGCTGCTGACGCATCAGGTTCAGGTTTTTCACTGTCTGGAACACTCGCTTTGGTTGCAGTCTGGAGAAACACGATCACATAAATATCAAATTGAGGGTTTTAACGCATCAGCCCTGACGTTTCGCTATGAAGTTTCACCAAATCGTTAACAAGCCTTCAACTATGTTTTCTTTTTAAGCTGAGCCTCTTGATACCTCTGCTCTTCTACATCTGGATCATCCATCTGAAGTTCCTTCCTCATGGTGCCCTCAATTTCTGCCGCCAGAGAGTCCTTGAGAAGAAGGGGGGAAAAAAGTAAAATTATTTTGTAGCTGCTGGCACCATGGAGATGCTGTGATACTGACTGACATGTTCATGAATATAAACTCACCATTGGGAACAGGCCCAGAGAGTGGAAACGCCTCGGCGTGCTGAGTGGTAGAGTTTTATTTCTCAAGTTCTTCAGCTCCTCCTGAGCCTCGTGAAGCATCTCCATACACTCTGCATACTTATCTTGTAACTCTCGCAACTGGAGGAAAAAATCAAGAGAGATGAGATGAGAAGAAATTGACAGAAAATACTATATATACCTATGTTATGCAGACAAACTGTGCTACAACGTGCATGTGCAGTGCTGTTTTCAGTAAGTAAAAGCACTTTATAATATAGTTTTTACCTCTGGTGTGGAGGTTATGATTTGCTTGTTTGTAATTCTGTCAGTGGAATACATATAAAATATTTCAGGGAGGCTTTGGGTTTGTACCATTGAACCATTGCTGATTTTTATCCATAACTACTACTGTATCTAATAAATAGGAAATCAATTGGGATTTGGAGACTGGCATTTGAGTGGCAAACCATCAAGTTAAATTGATATTATAGGTAACACCCCAAGTCTAAAATCATAAAAAAACACACCCTGCATGAGCAGTATACAGATAACACCAAGATACATGATTTGGTCCAAGGCAGGTTCTTTAAGCAACATATTTGTTAATGGAAGCTAACGCTGCAGAAAAATAGTCATGAAGCTACGGTCAGCTGGGGAGTGGACTGCCTAACCTCAGCGGTGAGTTGTCGCTGGGCGTCCTTTGCTGCCCCCAAGTGCTGAGTCAGCTCCTCGTTCTCCACGGCATACTACAAACACACCAGACAAAACAGGACAACAGATATGAAGAACACTGCATCCAATTGCATTGCATACAGGCATTAATAAGCACAAATATACAGGAGATATTTCCCATCAACAGTAGGAGGGTTTCATACCAGCTTGGCCTTCTTCTGGAGGTCGACTATCTGGGAGAGGAGGTGTGTGATCTCCTCCTGCTGTCTGGAGGCGTCATCACTCTTCCTCGCCAGCTCCTCAGCCAGGGAGGAAATCTGCAGGTTGGAATTACCTGGAAGGATCAACAGGCATTCATCAAAAATGAGAATCTGCCAAAAAAAACCTGCCTCACTGCCTTAGGAGCGTGAGAAAGCAGTAGACAGATAAAACACTGTGCATAACATGACACTCACGTAGTTCTTTGACACAGTCACTGACAAGTTGCTGTTCTTTTTCTTCATAGCAGATAGTTTCTGTCTCCAAATGACTGGCCTAAAAAAAAAAATTAACAGACATTGAACCTCTCCTAAAAGATAACCAGAAGTCACACTCAGATAGCAACACCATTTAATGAAAACAAACAGTATTGCTGCCAATAAACTAAATTAAAAACACACTTCAAGATGGTTGCAAACAAGCTGTCAAGCTAAGCTAACCCCAGCACATTTACATTATTGTTTATTAATGTGGTCTGCCCCATATAAATAAACAAATAAATAAATGTGACAGGTTAGATTTTTCTGATCATTATTCCTAGCCCACTATTACTTGGGTTTTTATCACTTTTGGAAACAATATTTACATGCAATTGTACTTTAAAAAGTAATGCATGCAATAATATAGATTTACTACCATAAAGCAGAAAGTGTATGATGAAATGTACTGACCAATTATGAAAAACATTGAGTGTGTTTGTTGGCTTATATTTGAGTGTGTACCTCAGATCGCAATGATTTGTTTTCTTCCTCCAGATCTTTGAGTTTCTTCTGCAACGAGTCCAGGGGGAAAAAAGTTGGAGTTGACACACTGCTTTCACTGGGGCGCACACTGGAAATGCGCACACACACACACACACACAACACACACGAGAGAAGAGGGTGAATCAGTGTGTCAATCAATCAGCCATTACTATGCTATACAGAGTGTGAAATACAGATTATATGCATTAGTGTGAACAGCCTCTGTAGTGTTCAGCTGTGTTATTATTAGTTTACTACGCTCATATTTTACACAAAATTATTTTTTCACACAAAGAAACATAATACATAACCTTGGTACATGTTTTAATGCCTCACGGCTGATGAAAGCTTAAGAGGGAAGTGTGTTACACTTTACTTTCAGTGCATAAGTGCATGGTGTAATACTTCATCTAGCAGTAGAGAAGATGTGATGAAAGGTAAAGAGAGGAGGTGAATGAAAGGAGACTTACGGTGTAGAGGTGACAGACTCCCCCTCACTTTCCTCAGCAGCATTGGTGTAGAACTGTAAGAGCTCATCTTTCATGGACAAGTCATGACGCAACTGAGAAACCTACATGTGGATAAAGTGAAGGAGACGTGCAGATAGACTGTTAAAGTAAAAGATGACTACAACCCCACAGATACCATAACAGTGAGGCATGCTGAACCACCAGTATGGTCCTACAAAAATGACAAAGACATTTATACTTAATTTATAAAGACTTTTCCTAAACATTGTCACATTTAATTACCACCAAATTACAGAAGCACACACACGCACTCTCACTGTGTACCTCCTCACGTATGTGTTCTACTTGCTCCTCCAGCAGTTCGTTCCTCTCACTGAGCGTTTTGTTTTTCTTCAGCAGTGACTGTCCAATGCGAGCTGCTAACTCCAAGTCACGCTCTTTCTGCACAGAGACAAAGTGTTGTTTAGTGTTTCAACAGCACAATAGCTGAAAACATTACAGACCTTAAAGGAATAATACACTTATTTGCTTTTTTGTCATGATTTGAGAACAGATAAGAAGACTGATATCAGGCTATTAGTTTACCCCAGTCTGTATTTACCAAACGGATATGAGAGTAATATTGATCTTTTCATCAAACTATTTTCAAGAATGCAAATAAGCATGGTTCCCAAAACTGTGGGACTATTCTTTTAAAAACATGGCAGTGCAATTGTGTCTTCTAGAAACACTGTATGTGAAGGTAATGCAGCAGAGGCTAATTTAAAATGTGAGAGTTGACTCAAATTCCTCCGCAAGGAGTGAAAAGATGTAATGAAGACCTTAACAACAGAGAAACACAATGTTATGTCTGGGGAGGACAATCGCAGTGTCTTAAAAAAGGACACCTAATACCTCAACCTCTTATTATGAACCTGTGCAAATGCCTGCCAGGCATTCCTGTTTTCAGTAAGTCTAGCTTGTAGCTTCTCAAAGTGCTATGTGCTACCGAGTAACACAAAAGTCCGCACCCATTCAGATCAGGAGGTTCAGCTTAGAGTTTCAAAACTGAATAGTGAACATTAATGCACCGTCATCCAAAGCAAGTAAACTTTTCACAGAAAAGGAGGTCAGTCCAATGATGTCTGACATAGTGAAAACAGTTGTCTGGTCTGTTTGTTGATGGTATGACATCTCTGAATATCACATTTAGTCAATAACTGGATTGCTGGCTGTTGAATTTGATGATTCATTTAACAATGACACTGTCCTGTTATCACAGGTTTTATTTATGCACAGAGCACCTGCTGAGCTCTTCACTGGTGACATCCCGCCTGACATTCTGATGTGGACAAGTTATATTTGAATATCAGCTGTAGGAACTAGTTTTATGACGCAGTTCAATAAAACCTCCTTTGTCACAAGCCTCATGAAGCGACCTGTGTTTAGACTATCAGATCACATAACATTTGACCAAAACACCTCACAGTCTCCATACACTGTAGTGCTCTGTACTTCTTCTACTTAAACTGATTTTACTTGACATGATCTCACCTCTTCCAGTAGTCGAGTGACAGCATCAATGTCACTGTAGGTCTTCGTCATCTGGCCCACTCGGTCGGCACACAGTACTGCACGGACACAAAGAAAGAAAATTAATCTTTGAGTCTTGATAGAAAATACCTGAAAGAAGATTACTGAACGGTCGGTGCACTTTAAAATAAATCACAACAGTAAGCCTTGTATTCAATTTGTCACAATATAACATTCATCCAAGGCATCATGGTTGCACAGCAGCAACTTCAGCATGCAGTTTCACCATTTAAGGCTGTATAAATCACAAAACATGGTGAGTTTTTGACTGTAGGTTGTTGAGAATGTGATGAATGAGCTTACAATGTATTTTGGATAATATGTATGCTATTTGTAATGCAACTAAAGGAAATATATCTGAGATAAATCTCAACTGAAAAATAATAGACTAAAAATCTAATTCCAGAGGACATAACTCAAGATTCTATAAGATTTTAGTGTTTCTGCTATGTGTTGGATTTCATGCTGAAGTTAAAATGATTGACAAATACACAGTGCCTCCCTGTTTTACTTCCTTTCTATTCCACTCTTTATCACTTCATTCAGTCCCACCTATTCATCCACCTACATGCCGAATGCTTCAGAAAAGATAAGTTACTGAATGTATACATGACGTGAGGGACCACACCCCAGCACTGCTGTTACAGCTACATGAGCAGACATTCATTATCAACTCCTTTTGTCCTCATGAAAAGCTGTGACTTTTAATTAATCTGCTTTCAGTCCAGACTGGAAGAATTATCCACCCAATATGAGTTTTTCTGAGGTTACTATTTCTATGTCAATTTAGATAAAATGCCTTGGTGTGGATACCACCACAGGTTTATATTTGTCCTTGTTAGTCACTTTCAGCACTGTCAGCTGGAGAGAGGAGGTGTGTGACGTTGCACTGTCTGGAGGTGTAATGCTAATGCTAAGGGACACAGCGAGATAATATGATGCACAGTATTACAACACAGAGCAATTTAACCATTTCAGCTTCACCAGAAGTTATATGTTATTCAAGTTAAGAAGGACAAATGTCATGTCAGATGTGTACACAGTAAGGCTCTCTCAGAGGTCTCCCAGCATGCAAAACAGAGGTGGCCAATGCAAACAACAAATTTTCATGTCCACATGCAGCGTATGGCTGCTGGAAACATAGACACAAAGCATCAGCTGGCTATGCTTTAGTTAAGGATATTTCCCATCATCATCATCCATTATTAAACAAGTTGCTCTTTTCTCTTTCAAGGCTGAATGAGTGAGCATGACACTGAGCAGCTTCACAGCCACCAGTGTTGGTCATTAATTTTTACCCAATGTGGTTGAGAACTTGGGTGTCTCCCTCCATGAACCCATCACACACCAAAAAACTCTGTGTTGAAAACACTTAATGATGTGCTAAAGAGACTATAGACTAAATGTCTACAGCCATACACCATAAACTATCGTAATTTAGCATGCTTAGCATGCCAACATTTGTTAAACAGTCCTAAAAGAATAATTAGTTGCTGTTCTGTCTGTACTGAACAGATCACATTTTTGACCCGTTGATGTCGCTAGTTGAAAAAAGGGTGCATTACCAAAATTATTACAATTCATCCTGTAGGAAACTTGAATATCTGTACCAAATTTCACGACAGTCTTTCAAGACTACAAATTTTAATCTCGTGGTGGGGCTAGAGGAAAACAGACCTTTTTTACAGCAGCCATTTTGACATGAAACAGTAGGGTAAATACAGGTGTTACCAGTGATCTGAATTAAGGTTCTATTTCATTCAGGTCAGAGTCAAAGTGCTGCTATTGTGCGTGTTGGCTCACTCTACTATTTGATATCAATATGGCGACCAAGGCAGCCTTAAAAAGGTTTATTTGAGGAACCACCGAAGTTAGGCGTAATATTTCTCTGAAATGCATGAATGACAATCCATCCAGTAGCTGACTTATAGATCAGGATCAAAGTGAGGGACAGACCGACCGACCGACAGAGCCAACCATAAAGCTAGGCTGTTCACATGGCTAAAAACAAATTACACAGTAGTCATATTCCAGGGGAG
>JAJHUR010104943.1:1466-27311 GCA_027495735.1 Lutjanus campechanus
GAAAATAGTGAGAAATGTCCTCATAATTATCTTGAACCCAAAGTGACACATTCACTGTACTTCACAGTCCAAACCTCAAAATAATTAAAAATATTGTGATAATTAAAAAAAAAGAGCAGCAAATCCTCACTTTTTTGAAGTTGGAACTTAAAGAATGATCAATATGTACGTGAATTTAATGTTGGGTGGTTTAAATTATGAAAAAAACATATTTTATAACCTCTTTACATAATTTGTTTGTAAATATCTTAATTCATAACTTAGTGACTAAAGCTGTCAGGTAAAAGGAGTGAAGTAAAAACTACAATAAAGCTGCATAAAATGGAAATACTCAAATCGAATTTCAGCTTTTAGCTTGATTATTTAATGTGGCGTTGCATGTATGCTGTTAATATAACATTTTCTCTGATTTATGTTGCCATCAGACACACTTTTCTGGCAGGAAACTGCTGTTATATAAGCCAAATATCACTTTCTCCAAACCAACCAAACTCCACTGGTGAAAACAGTAATTTTACCTCGCAGAACACAGGAGTTTCTGGATAACTGCTGCCTGGATCTGTCAGTTTTTGTGTGACTTTGGTGTTTTAAAATGATAGCTTAATTAACCAAAGTAGCACAATAACACAAACAAACTAACAGATCGAGGCAGAAGTAGACCAGCAACTACTGTGTTATACGACGTAAAATTGCTGATTTCATGCATGGAGTTTGGTTGGTTTCGAGAAAGTGATATTTGGCGTATATAACAGTGATTTCCTGCCAGAAAAGGCTGTCTGACGACAAAGTGAAGCAGTGAAAATCTTTTAAATATACCCTAAATTTAAACTGATATTGATTTTTTTAGTTGGACCTTTTGTAGGTGGCTAAAATACATTTTGTTGCTGACCCTGTCCACAGTAATACATTACTTCACTTCCATGCTGGTGCTCGTCTCTGCTTCTCCAAACTGGGGGCCTGTCGACCGCCATCTCCTGTAGCTAATACCCCGACTGTGGACAAGTACCTCACACAACCCCACATTAAAAAATGTGAACACTCCCTTTAAGTACAGTACTTCTTTTGTCTATAAACTCACTGTGCATGTTGTTCTGCTGGCGGTTCCTCCACAGGCACATGGCGATAAAAGCGAGCAGGATGAGCACCATCACCCCCAGGACGCAGCCCACGATCAGGTACAGCAGTCCTCCCGGTGGGCTGGGTGGCTCCTGCGGGTGGGGTCCAGGTGGGGTGATGGGGTGCTGGCTGGGAGACCCCGGGGACTGACGTGCTGCAGACATGAGGAACAGATTTTTTTTTTTTTTTAACCCGCGAGCAAAAAAGAAAAATAACACAGCACCAAAACTATAAAATGCAAACCATTGTTGTTGGCCTCATAAAACTCAGAACATTTATGTTGTGTAATTACGGCCATCGTACCCGTCATTACAGCTGCAGCCTGCATGGAAACATGCCTGGACTTCTGCTTCATGCATGAGTCATTTCTTGTGTTTTCTTACCTCTGGTCTCACAGATCATGACGTTGCTGTATTCGCTCTCTCCCCCGTCATTAAAGCACTGCATCTTGATATCGTAGGAGGTCTCGGGCTGCAGGTGACCAATCATGTGCCAGTGTTTTACACCTGAGAATGCAAGAGAGAAGGGGGGGGGGGGGGGGAAAAAAAAAAAAAAAGTGGAGATAAAGGTGAGAAATCGCCTTCTCAATGGGCCGGTGTTGACTCACGTTGCTCCAGATCCTGTGTAAACTCACTTCTCCTCCGTCTCTGCGTGTCTCACACTTTCATGGAGGTCATGTTCCTTCATGCACTCCCTCTCATTCACCCTCCACCGCCCCCCTCCCCTCTCCTCCTCACCCTTCTCTCTTACTCCGTCAGTCCCACGAGGGCTCAGACAGTTGCTTTACTCTAGTCGAGCTCCATATATGGCAGCTTCATGTTTGTCCTGGCTTGCCTCCAGTATTCACACACACACACACACACACACACACACCGCTGCTGCAGCACCACCACACACACAATCACACCGCTACGTGCTCTGAAGTCACAGATGAGACGACAATCTGCAGCGGGGAAATGCTACATTTCCATCAAATGAGGCTGAAATGAGCTGCTGTTCTTGCCGTGCTTTGTTCAATACGACGGACAATAAATCACCGCACATGTGCTGCCTGCCTCTGCAGCCCCGAGGTGGATTTTAACCGGTGTAGGTGGGAACAATAGAAGAAGAAGGAGAAGGAGAAAGCCGCTGCTGAAGATAAATCTACGCAGACGTGCCGGAGTTCAGACGTTTAAACAGAAAGTCTGAAAACGCAAATAAACAGCTTGTGCTCAATCGCAGATTTCAGGTATGCGGTTTTAAACGGGACAAAAGAAGATTATCAGAGTGGAAAGTGACAAAAAGCAGCGTGTCTGGCAGCTGCTGAACCTCGCTGGTTATTGAGTGTTGATCCAAATGTGACCGCAGCACCGAGAAACAAACCGAAAGTCAGCATCAAGTGGTTTGTCAGAGATTTTATGGGCAAATTCTTACAATATCACATTTTCACTTCACAATTATCACGACCACATGTCGTCACAATAAAGATGTTACAGAAATACCTATGAAACTTATAAATAAAATAAAATACGAGTATTGTGATGAGTCAGATTCAACTTTAACTTTGTTTATTGTGCATTTTGTCTCTTTTTTCCCAAATAAAGGAAACTCAAAATACGAGTTTGTAACCATAACTGTGCAAACATGCAGAAAAAGTGCGATTACACTTAATAGATGGTGAAAAGATGAACCAGATGACCTGATAAACAAAAGAAACAGCACAGTGATTGACGCTATAAACATTTTTGCACTAAAAGGTCTAAAAATGCTACACCTTTATTACATATTTATTCAAGTTGTGTACTAATATTTTAAGTTCAAATGCAGATAATTACTTTAATTATTCGAGGTAATGGTGTGTTTCCTGCTAGCCGGTGCTAGCTAGCTGTTAGTTGCTATAACACGCGATATGCCGGAGAGTGAGGAAGGAAGTTGGTGAAAGTGTCTAAACCTAACATGAATAAAACTTTGTATTTCCTCGTTCATAAAGATGATTTGTGTATTTGTTGTGTGTGTTTGTTATGTAAGGATGTTTCATCTGTCTCTTTGTTTTTGTATTTGTGTCTACAGGAGCCCCAGGGGGCTATCCTTTAGGCTAAATTTAGGCTGTTTCTGCCTGAGTGATGTCAGATAGATTTTTATCAGCTTCAATAGTTGTTTAAAAGTGATGAAAACAACTCTCATGACCCCACAATACTTCACAGTGTAATCAGACTACGTCTTTTGTTAGTAACAGCTGCTTTTGTTCGAGTTGTGGGGAGCGATTCTGGAGAAACAAAGTTGATTGCTGTGTCTTATTCATCCAGGTCGTCAAATACTGACGGGAATGAGACTCGGCGCCGAAAATAAAGTGCTTACCTCAGCGTTAAGATATTAGATGCTGATGGATTTGGAAACTTTTGACTAAACATGATCATGTTTGCATGTGTTGTACTGAAACTTGGATATTATATTGGCTTATTGTTTTTAAACTCGTTATGAAACAATCTCAAAGTCTTTCTGACCTACATAAGCAAACGAGACCTTCAGTGAGAGGATTGCCTATTTCTTTTAGTTATTCTTAACGCCTGCTGCACTGGTTTTGTTTTGCCATTTGTCCGCACATAATTCAAACATTCATTGCCAAAGACATGGCATGGCTGGCTACTTTTATTTTATTTCATTTTATTGAAGACGGAAAGCAGATGCACTTCATAATATAACTAATAACAATCAGATTTATTATCTAATAAGAACATTTTTCCAAGTTGGCATTTTTTGTCCTTGAATATCATGATAAATATCGTATTTTTTTATTGTCGTATTAATGTACTTTGAGTGTTTGGTGTCATTACATCAATAGTTTTTTTCCAACAGCAATTAAATAATTAGATATCAAGAGAAAGCAAGTCATAAATACAGATGTTCTGGCCTTCAAATCACCACGGCAGCCCTCGCCGAGTACCTGGCCGTACAGTTATTTGTCCCTGACAGTGAGGTGTTTGTGGACAACTCGACGTTCAGATGTTAAAGAGTCGGGGCGGAGTGAGAGGACGTCGTTCCTCCTCCTCCTCCTCCTCTTCCTGTACCAGTCTCCACTGTTAGCATTCCACCCGGCAACCTGAGCCCCTCTCCTCCGGCCCGGCTCATATTTCAGCTCTGGCAACCATTTATTAAAAACAGATTTCAGAGAGCCCCGCTGCCCAGGGACAGCACTCTCTATAAATCACACAGCAGAAATGCCCCTCTTCATTACAGCCCCCCTCCTGACGCTGAGGATCCATTACTGCCGGCTCCTAGTTTATCCGCAGGACGGGGCTGTCGACAAACAAGCGGCTACGCACTCAATCTGCAGGGGAACACGCACGCAAACGTTCAAATCTGCGTTTCCACTCACCTTCCACCACGTCTCTTTTGTAGTCGCTGTCGTTGTCGCTGTCTGTGGGCCGGTAGTAGATGTAGAAGCCTTGGATCGGAGTGTTGTTGTTACTCGAGGGACTATACTGCAAGGAGATGGGGAAAAAAGATTACGTTAGGCTGCAGCAATCTGCCGGGCAATTATTATACAAAGAGAGGAAAATTTCCTGCAACTAATGGCAGCGCTTGTTATCAGCAGATGTACGGGACTGGAAGCGGGACCGTGATTGCACTGTCCGTCTGAAGTTCAGCACATAATGAGACCGTCTGAGGTTGAGTAAATGTGGGGAACTATCTGCATCCATCTGCAGCACAAACTGTTTGTGAGGAGGAGAGAAACGGCTTTGAAAGGAGAGGAATAAAAAAACAAAACAAAACGTAGATGGACGGGGCCTCTTGATCTCCGTTAGAACCGAGCTCTAATCGGCACGGCCGCTCAATTAACGGCCTGATTGAGACTCAATCTGCCAAAGAACCACCAGGTGAAGCAGCTGGAAAAGACGTCACTCGAGTTATTCTGTTATTCTTATAGGGCAAGAAGTTGAACAAAACAACACTAAGATAGAGGCAGACTGGCCCTTAATAGTTATTATTATACTTGAGGATGTAGGTTTTATTTGGAAAGTGATGGGGACATAAATGTCTGCAGAAAATTTAGGAATTTTCCACTGCTTTTCCTGTAGTTCTACAGAATATACTATGACTACATGGGAGAAACTGATTTTTAACAAAGAGGGAGGTAACCATGTCTTGAGCTGCTGGAAATTATATTTGATTTAAATGACAATTTTAGGACATATCCCCAGTGTCTCTACCATAAATTCAACCCATGATTTATACCTATGTATCGTCAGGGCCTCAACAAAGTCCAAAGTTTGGAGATAAAACTGGAAGTTGATAATCCCTCATTGCACAAAAATCTGTTTGAGCAACTACGACAAAAAACGGTACGTCATCTATCTTGTTTCTTAAACCATCTGACCCCTTTTTACACTGCAAAAAGTGAAATTTATGGAAGATGAAATATCTTAAGTCAGGGTATTTCAAGATATTTCCTCTTATGATGAAGGGTTGTTTAAAACAACTGCATAATTTAGTACTGCCTTAAATAATTATGATCATAACATGTTTTACTCAGATCAAAATGAAGTAAAACACTGATATTAAACCATGAAATATGACAGCAGTGACTTAATTTGCATTTAGTGTGAGGAAATGAGTGAATTAAATGAAATAAGCCACTAATACTTAATAGTTTCTCACAGTATTTACAGACGTGTATGTGTACAGTGTATATACACAGTATGTAAAATATTTTCTTTTTCAGTGTTGTTTTTATTCAAAGGTTTTCCACCTAATGCCTGATGTCTATAACTTATGAAACTGATGGAACTAAACTGAACTATCAAAGTAAACTGCTGTTCGATCCAGTTAAAAACCTCTGCACACTTGCATCAGTCTCTTTCAGGTGGGGAAGTTACAGATATTCTTAAAAATAACTTGACACAGGCAGTTTTTATGTGAGAGAATTTAACTTGTTTCAAGCTATTTTGTCCTCGATTAGCTTAACACGACATTATAATCTGTTACTGAGATTTTATTACCAGTTCTGAGTGACTTAATGCTTGAAACTAGAATCATCAGAAGTATAAAGCTGTTTGATCAAAACTGACGAGAACAAAACTGCTTTATCAAAGTCAGACTTTCTTATTTTAAGCATCTTATCCTTTTTATCTTTTCAAACTAAGAACAGAGCTGTGTGTATTGATCAATCCGATAACAATAAAAACAAAGCGGGGCTTTTGTTGTTTTTCATAAGAAGGTTTAAAGCTCTGTTATGTTTGTTATCTTGTCATAAGTCTTAAGTGGCTTCAGAGCTTTTAACCTTTTTAACAGATCCAGCAATTAACTAAGTGAGTACATCGTAACGTAAATATTACTGAGAGTAACGATACCCAAAACTGTGAAAATGAGGTCCAGGAAGTCTTACGGGTGTACTCACAGTCCAGCGCAGCATGATCTGTGTGTCGCTGATGGCGTCCGTGGACGAGATGTGAGGTCCGACGACGGGGCGGTCGGCGATTCGCGGGCTGGCTTGTGGCACCTGGTACTGCTTGGAGGAGATGCTGTGAGGACTCTCGCCGTACATGTTCATGGCGACGACGCGGAACCTGTAGGTGGAGCCTGAGAAATAAAAAAACAATGTTGTTTACTGAACGTTATCCTGTGACATCGATCAGTAGATCATATCCAGACTGGTGACGTCCAATCTGTGTTTCTAACGATTCGCTTTAATCTCGACTCTGAGAGGTGCTGAAATATAAACAAATCCTCGCTGCTTTGCTCAGGACACAAATTAATTAATTTTTGATTCCTCTTTATTGATCAACCTGTCTCATTTTATTTTATTACAGGTTTATTCTACATGTTATCAACTTGCTGCTGCGCCACAAAACAATCATCATCAAACACTTTGGGCCAGTAGTTTAATTTAGTTTATTTGCACACATATAGACAAGAAAAGATTCAAAAGAATTTTGTAAAGTTGAAATATTGTGCAGGAGAGGTTAGAAGCCAAAAATGGCTCATGAAGATGCACCTCCGATTAGGGATGTTAATGATTAATTAATTAGAAATCCATTTATTGCAGTTAAGAATTTAACTGATTAAAAGTGTATTAATCGATAGTCTAGAAATGGCAGAAATTGCACTTTATTTGATACGGTTTGTCTTCTGTTGGGTAAACAAACGTCAACTTAAAATGAGAAAAACCTTATTAATTATTAATGATTAATCAATGATTTGATTCGGTTAGCATTTTCAACTATCAGTTAGGAAAAATGCACAAAATTTGCACACCTATCTCCTAAATAAATATCAATAGTTACACTTAAAAGAAATAAAATAAAGTTATACAAAATTGATAGAAACGTACAATTTACATCCAAGTTTATGTTTACAATGTGAGATGCAGAGCAATGAGATCCATTTAGTTTTATAAATATTTTTCAGATGTTTTACATGGTAATGTACTGTAGATATTGATTATACTGATGGAGGCAGATTGTTCTAAAGAGATGGTTCTCTGTATTTCACTTTATACTGACTGAGGGAAATTTGACAACATGGAAAATAAAAATTCTTGGTGTCTTGTAATGTGAGCGAATGTCTGAGGAAGACAAACAATTCTGGTAATGCAAACTTTGAGTTAGGTCTAAATACTCACAAGTCTGCACATATTTATGCTGAATTCTCTGCATGCAATTCTCAAAAACGTCTTTCGGATCAGCAAAATCTTAATGAGATACGTGGGACAAACAGTATTACAATATATAAAATAAGGATTAATTGAGCAGTAATAAAAAGTTTAAATACTCTACTGAACTCTACTCATGATAGTCTTTTTTACAGACAAGTTCAATATGGTGCTTCTATGATAATTCTACTGTCTAACAAGGAATTTAACGTGAGGAATCTGACTTCTTTCAGTTGTCTGTCACTAAAAAATAAACGGAAAAAGGTCAACACTCAAACTAGAAGTGTTGCTGGAGACTTTTTCCTTCATGCACCTCAGAAGCAGGTGAAGTTTGTGCCAAAATCCCTCCTCTGCTTGAACAAACGGATGAACTAAAACAGTCAAATATCATCCAGCTGGATGAGTCACTCCTCTGTGCAGAAACAGGTAACATTAGTCCGGATTAAAGTTGACTGATTTGAATCTGGATATATAAATAAAGATAAGACAGATAAAACTGTTTTTTTCTCGCTAAGGGAGGATTAAGAAACTCTTATCTGTGCAGAGGAATCACAACACGCTTCAGTGGACTGTACAGAGACGTTCTGAACGATGTGAGATCTCACCGGGCTCCAGGTTACGAACTTCCACAGACAGCTTCAGAGGCGAGATGTTATCCGCGGCCACGACCCACTCCGCGCTGCGGCCGCGTTTGTACTCCACGCGGAAAGCTGTGATCGGAGACCCGCCGTTGGCTCTCGGGATCCAGGTGACGTACACCGAGCTTTCGGTCGCCATGGAGATGGTGGGGCGATCAGGGGCCTCGGGAACTGAAACAGAAACAAAATAAAGATTTGAGCTGTGCAGAAAAAACAGAGAGAACTGGCATTTGTCATCACTGCATCCCAACTCATGTACGGATCAGAGACAGTAGGAGAAGAAGTGGACGGAGCTGCAGGGTGAAGGGTGCATTCTGTCTACTGGCCAGCAGGGGGCGACTCCACTGGTTGCAAATAGAAGTCAGACTGTATGAAGTCTTATGAGAAAATAACCAACTTCTCACTTGATTTTTGATCTAAGTAAACAGTTTTATAATGAGTTTATGATCTCAGTCGCTAGTTTAAAGTCATCTTTAACACAGCATGATGTTTATTTTGTAAATGATGGCCCCATTTAGAGTAAAATAGATGATAAAGCAGGGTATGGTTTAGGGCGGGGCTACCGTGTGATTGACAGCTCATTCTCAGTGAGGCCTATGATCAAACTGTCAAGCTAGACAGTATTAATCGATTATGGATCAAGATTCTGTTACTACAGTTCCTATTTCTCACTTAAAAGGTTTTTAGAAACATAATTTAGTGATGGCTACGAAAACAAATTGCAGTCAGATGGCTGGGTTGTGTCCAGAAGGTGGTCTGGTTGCAAAAAACAACAACATGAAGAGTCCCGTAATGCCAAACTCGAGGCTTCACAGGCTTCACAAACCAGTGGGTGCTGACATACTGTATATTAGAAATGGATGATATGACAGCTCCCCAAAAGTGAACCCAAAGAATCTCGACTGCCCCCTGGTGGCTGGCTGCAGTATAGGTCATAAACCCTGCACCATCTATGTTGGCAAATGGGAGTTGGGCCAAACTAAAAAAATCAGTTTTAAGTTCATGTCAATTGAATTTTTCCCAGTGATGGTTTCCGTCAATTTAGGTAGTTCTTATCACGCTGATGTTTGTCTAAGTTTCGGGTTTAATTAATATTAATCTGATGCTATGAAAAGGGGGTTTGATGCCATGATTGACTGCTCGTGATTGAGTTTGGTGAGAAAAGTATGTCTCCAACACATCACTACTGAGCAGACTCTGGCTCAAAATTACATATTTACAACCAAAATATTTTGGTTGAGCCGTGAAAATCTTCTAAACATAGCACAGACTTAAACGGATATTGATTTTTTCAGGTGGCTTCCCCAAACTAGGGACGTAATACACCTTATACAACCCCACTTCAAAAAGTCTGAACTATCCCTTTAAAAGCCTATTTTGATATTTGTCATACTATGTATTTGGACTCACCAAAAATATATTTCTGACAGTGTGGAGAAGGTTTTGAAACAAACAACATATTGATCTCTCTTGCTCAACCAAACTCCACAGGCAAAATCAGTCATTTTACCTCACAGAACACAGGAGTTGCTGGTCTACCGCTGCCTCGATCAGTTAGTCTGTTTGCAGTATTGTGTGACTTTTGTGTTTTAAATGGTTAGTTTAGATTCACTGAATTCACAAAATAACACAAACAAACTCAAAGAGTGAGGCAGCAGTAGACCAGCAACTCCTGTGTTCCTGTGCGGGTAAAATTACAGATTTTTCCTATGGAGTTTGGTTGGTTCGGAGAAAGCAATATTTGTTTTATTTTGGCCTCAGTTTTGTAAAGCGGGAGGAAGCGGAGACATGCCGTTCATCTTTACAGTCAATGGTTGTCACGGTGGCTCTGCCCCCAATATACAGTTTATGGTAAAGATGGAACAAGTTCACAGAGAAAGCAAAAAAAAAAGAGAAAATAACAGACATGACAGGGAAGCGGCATGCCGTGGTGTCATGTGTACTTACTGCCTCGGCTCTTAGCCACAAAGTTAGAGAGCGCAGGAGAGAGTAAGAGAGACAAGAGAGACAAGAGAGGGTTAGTGAAATGTGAGTTTCAGCAAAGTAGGCGAGTAAAACATGCACACACACACACACACACACACACACTGAGATGCGACCCTAAAGCCGTGTACAATCTGCTTACAGCATTTTTCATTCACGGAGTCATTACAGGGTGTCAACTATCGCCTCACTGTTTGTACTTCAAGGCAGAAAGAAACAAAGCAGACCACATCTAAACATGAAGCTCTGAGATCTATTCAACACAGTCCGGTCATGAACTCCACAATACACGACAAAAAAAAAAAGTCCCATAACTTCCTCAGAAACATCCCACAATCACTGTCTCGCTCAGAGTCCGAGCAGCTGCAGCAACACAACAAGCAACTCTGTTGTCCGCACCACCTACCTCTGTCGTGGATGACGACACCGAAGTGTGTGTTGGGGGTTTTGTCCTCCGGAGCTTTTGGGGGCACGGAGATGACGGGAGGCTTGGACGGATTCTTGTTGGAGGTGGTGCTCTTCTCTGTTAGAGGAAGAAGAAGAAGAAGAAGAAGAATGAAAAGCTGGGAATAAGAAAAATACAAGGCCCGACGGGTCTTCGGGGTTATCAGTTCCACCAACGGCACACAGAACAGCTACGGATGTTGGCTCAGAAATCTGAAATTTCCTCCTGGTTTCCGGAGCTGTTCGGGTTTTATCAGGGCGGGTTTCGGGTTTCCACCCAGACAACTCTGCAGTTACACTTTAACTGTGTGTGTTGCTGCTCCTGAGAGTGTGTGACATGAGTGTGTATCAACTTAAACAAGGGATAGTTTGAGTTTTTTGAAGTGGGGCTGTGTGTGTATTACCAACAACAGGAGTACTGGTGTCGGAAGCTAAGCAATGAACAGCTGAGCAAAGTGCGTTTCAGCTACATAAAAAAAAGGCCCACCTAATAAAATCAATATTAGATTCAGTTCACACCATATTTAGAATATTTTCACCACTTCACTTTGCTGTCATACAGCCTTTTCTGACAGGAATCTGCCATTATGTAAGCCAAACATTGATCGTTCCTATCCAACCAAACTCCATTAGAAAAAGTAGCAATTTTAACTCTCAGAACACAGGAGATGCTGGTCTACCGCTGCTTTGATCGGTTAGTTAGTTTGTGTTATTGTGTGACTTCAGTGACTCTAAACTAACCCTTAAAAACACCAAAGTCACACCATAACAGAAACAAGATAACAAATCGAGCCAGCGGTGGACCAGAGTCTCTTGCGTTCTGCAAGGTAAAATGACTGATTTTGCCTATGGAGTTTGGTTGGTTTGGAGAGAGCGATGTTTGATTATTCCCTGTTGGAAAAGCTGTCTGACGGCAAGATTGAGCCCTGAAAATATTCTGAATATAGTGCTAACTCAAACAGATATTGATTGTTTCAGATGGCTTCTCTCTCAAACTAGGGACGTATATACACCTTATACAACCCCTCTTCAAAAAGTCTGAACTACCCCTTTAACAGCTTATTTTGATATTTGTCGTACTATATATTTGAATTCACAAAAATATATTTTTGACAGTGTGGAGAAGATTTTGAAACAAACAACATATTGATCTCTCTTGCTCAACCCACAGGAGTTGCTGGTCTACCGCTGCCTCAGTCAGTGAGTCTGTTTGCAGCATGTGTGTGACTTTTGTGTTTTTAAGGGTTAGTTTAGATTCCCTGAATTCACACAATAACACAAAAGAACTAAAAGACTGAGGCAGCAATAGACCAGCAACTCCTATGTTCCTGCAACGTAAAATTACAGATTTTTCCTATGGAGTTTGGTTGGTTTGGAGAAAGCGATATTTGACTTGTATAACAATGGTTTTCTGTTAGAAGAAACTGTGATGGAAAAGTAAAGCAGTGAAAATATTCTAAATATAGCGTCCACTTATATTGAGTGCTGTAGTACACTAACTATGGACAAGGACCTCATTCAACCCCACTTTAAAACATCCAAACTATCCCTTTAAAAGGCTGATTTTGATATTTCTTTTGGACTCCGTATGTCTCCACTAGAATAATATTTCTGGCAGTGTGGACACAGTTTTGGAACAAGCAACATGCATGGAGATACATTTTAAAAAATATAATTGAACATTTAAATAAATAGGTACAATTTAGACAAAAAAATACAAATAAAAAAAGTCACAGACTTTGAGGAATAAGTCAAATATTTCGTTGTTCTGGTGAGTTTGGAGCCACATGGACATAAGAGCCTGGTTGGCATTTTTTTGGTCCAGGATCATTTTGTTTAAAAAAAAAACATACAATCCTATGTGTGGGTTCTGGCAGTATTTTACATTTTTCTGAGCAGGGAACATTTTGTCAACCCTTTCTGTGGTATAGCATTATTGTTAGTTTTTGGAAAAGCTGTGGTTGTTCTTATTTTTATTTGTCTCAAAAACACAAAAACATGGTCCCAGCGGTTCACTATGATTATGATACCGATCAGTATGCTTGTACTCTGGATTATAATTGGACGATGTGGTGGAAGTGGTCATTTAAAGGAATAATCCACCATCAGATACAGTATATTACGTCTGCATATAATAAAATTTTTAATTATCCAGCAGTTACGTAGTAATGAAGCGTCATCACTTTATGTTGTGGTGTATTCGCTTATCCTCAGCCTGTCTCATCTGCTTCTACTTCACTTATTAATCTTCTCCATCCCACTCAAACTGCACTAATCTAATTTGGCCGGGTAGTCGAGCCAAAAAATTTGCTTAGTTGAAAATACTTCTTCTTCCAGAACTCACAAACATAATGTGATTATACGGGTTTGTTCTGAAGGTAGAAACACAAATATCACCGCACAAAGCTACAGCACATTTTCTTACAACCCAAACTCGAAAACACAATGTGCTTTGCGTGTTTTTTTGTTTTTTTTAAATTTTGCTCTCATGGGACTGTTTTCGACGGAGAAACAGACGCATGTTTCCGCTTGTTCTCTGATAAATTTCTTCCTGAATGTCTGGTAAATGTCAGCTGAGTCCAGAAACAACCAGATGCTCTTCAACTGAGAGGGACTGACACCAAAAACCTGACATTTACTGCTGATGTTTTAGGCAGCTGAAAATTTGTAGCTGTGTTGTAAAATGAGGTAAAGTGGTTTCTTCCAGCGGTCAGTTATTCCCAGGAATTTAACAATAAATAGTAAACAGCCTAAGACACATAAGAATTGACCCTTCTTAGAAACCTCAGTCATCTTTCTCTTTTCCTGTTTCCTGTTCTTAGATATGTTATGTGCTGGGCTCGTCTAAAAGAAAAGAAAACTGCATTTTGAAGATGGTTAAAAGTTGTTGCTAAGTAAAAAGTAACAGTCACATCTTAAGTCTTAAGTTAACACTAGTTAACTCACAGTAGCTAGCTAATATACATTCATTTTAGCTAGCTAGTTGCATCGGATTTGTTAGAAAAACAGACTATCTAGCTAATTTACAACAATAGTTAGCAACATAGTTAGATCTGATAGCTATTTGCTGGCAAAACACTAACTAGCTAATTGATCAACATAAATTTTAGCTAGCTAGTTTCATCTGATTGCTATTTGTTAGCAAAACACTGTCTAACTAGCTAGTTAATCTACTTAGCTAGCTAGTTACATTTGACAGCCATTTGTTAGCAAAACACTAACTGACTATCCAGCTAATCTACATCAACCATTAGCATGACAGTTACATCTAATAGCTTTTGATTAGCAAAACACAAACTAACTAACTAGCTAGCTTTATCAATTGTTAGTTAGCTAGTTACATCTAATAGCTAATGTCAAGAAAACACTAGCTAACTAGCTAGCTCATCTTTCTGGGCTAGTTGCATCTGATAGCTATTTGCCAGCAAAACACTAACTGACTATCTAGCTAATCTGCTTAACTAGTTTGTTACATCTAACAGCTAATAGTTAACAAAACTAACTATCTAGCTCATCTACATTGATTGTTAGCTAGATAGTTACATCTAATAGCTTTTGATTAGCAAAACGCTAACCAGCTAGCAAATTTATATCAATTGTTAGCTAGCTAGTTACATCTAATAGCCAATGGTAGTAAAGCACTCCCTACCTACCCAGCTCATCTACATAAATCTTGGCTAGCTAGTTACATCTGATAACTATTTGTTAGCAAAACACTACCTGACTAATAGCTAGCTAATCTACATGAGTTGTTAGCCAGCATTTTAAGTGAAGATTTTATGCAATAATATTTTTATTGTTGGTAAATTTAATATATATATCAATGAGATTTTTTAAAGTAGTAAAATGTTTAACAGCATTTAACAATGACTTAAACATTCTTAAGAAACTGACCAGAGGTTAACCCATCCTCTGAGGTTATTATGCAGGCATTTATTATTTCTGTTTGTTTTGTTTTTTGTTTCATGCTGCATGAATTTATTGTCAGATGTATTTAAAATGATACTGCCTGTTTGATATTTGAAGTAAAGTAAAACACCAAAAACAAACCAAACAAAATAAGTTTTGCTAACACTGGTCACATGTGGCTATATTGTTATTTTTCACTCTGCTCTTCTTCAACATTTTGACATTTTCAACTGAGCACATAGGAAACAGAAAACGAGAAAGGAGACTCAGGTTCTGTCGAGTACCAGGCTTGCTCAACTGTTACTGGAGCACAAAGCAAAAAGTGGAGAGATTTAGTAAGGGTCAGATGAAGGTGCACCGCTAATAAGTGTTGTTTTAACAGTGTTTTGAGAGTCTTTTTTGTGGTTGGACTGACCTTTGCCGGTGCGGAAGGTGAGCATGGCTGGCTGGCCCTCGCCTGCTGAACTTCGAGCCACCATCAGCACCTCGTAGAGACTGGAGGACTCCAGCTCTGACAGCCGCAGGGTCTTCTCACTGCCAGGGACACGGACCGTGTGCCAATTCCCCACCACGGTTCCCATTTCATCGACCTAACACACACACGCAGACACACACACACACACACACAGATGGCCACACACACAGACAAATACAAACACATGAGTACAAATGACAGAGAAAAACAGAATCATCTGTCTGTCTTCAATCCTTTGTAGTTTAGTGTCTTTCTGAGTCTGACTAACGACAGGGAACGGCCTCTGAAACAATCCCGGAGAGATTTTCTGTCACAGTTTCCAACTCCAGCAACTTAAGAGTCCTGCTGCCAACAGAGTCTTAACTCGTATCGCTGCAGTTTTATAGTCAGAGTGAGTTTATTACTAAAGAAACACGGGAAAATGACCAACCCTTCAGCCAGTTCAGGTCCTGGCCTTGGTAATAAAGACGTAAAACACAGGATCCAGCTAGTATTTTTCCCCTCACCTTACGATATTTGACAAAATATGCGTTGATCGGACTCCCTCCGTCGCGCCCCGCCCTCCACTCAAGGTCATACATGTCGGGTTTGTGCGTCTGAGGCGGGCTGATGATGATCGGCGCCTCCGGAGTCGGACGGTCACCGCCTCTGTCGGCCGGCAGGTCAATCGTATCGCCGTCGTCTTCGGTCAGGAAGCGCTCATGGCCCTCGTCGCTCTGCATGGGGTGGAGCGACGGCGCGGCGTCCAGCAGCACGCCGGCAGTGGAGCCCGGCTGAGAATCTGTCAGGGAGAGAAGTCAAAATGAAATATATGAAAATAAAGTTGTTTCTTTGTCTGGTTGAAACTAAATTGAAGAGGAAAAAAAGAGCCTCGGTATGTTAATTTCGTTGACAAATGACAACAAGATTTTTTCACTAACACAAACAAGATAATAACTAAATAAGAAGTCATTCATGATGAAAAAAACTATGACAAAATCCACTGGTATTTTCACCAACAAATAAAACAAGATCCAATCAGAACTAATCTCTTAGTAAATTTAAAAATAACAGGTTAATAGCGGTTTACTCCAGGTGTATACGGTATAATACGTTTGGAAATTATAGAGAACCATTTAAATAATCCAGAACACTTGAGGTACAGAAACTTCTTAACAAGACAGAAAAAGTGTATTACACAAGCATCCTAACTTCACAAAAGCTTTAATAAACTAACTTTAGGATAAATGTTAAGTTGCTCTAAGTTTCACTTTTCCACCAGATAGTTTTCGCTAGCAGTAGCTAACAATAGCATTTGCTAACAGTAGCTAATGGCAGTGTTCGCGAGCAATAGCTAACATTAGTGTTGGCTAACGGTAGCTAACTGTAGTTTTGGCTAACGGTAGTGTCCGTTGGCTAACGGTAGTGTTCGCTAACAGTAGCTGAAAACAGTGGAGACTGTGTGTGTTATTTTAGCCCATTCTTTTTCTTTTATCTCCCTGGTTAGCTTTGTTGTAAATTTAGTAAAAAGAAACACCTTTGGATTTCTCTACAGGAAGGATTTCCTAACCCGAGATGAGATAAGATGAAATAAGAAAGAGTCATTTAGGATTTACTTCTGTGATACCAAATTGGGAAAAATCTTATCTTAGACTCTTTCTTAAATTAAGAGTTAGGATAGTTTCTGTAATATGGCTCCTGGATCTAAGTTCTGCTAAGTTTTGGACACCCCTCACTGCAGAGAGCACAATGTAATAAAAACTGAAGAAAGGTCAGTGACAGTCGGTCAGGGACTAACAGAGGCGGCCCTACATGCCCACAGAGGACAACCAGTGCTGGAAAGTTTTACATTTGGAACAAGCCTTTTAATCTACATAAAATAACAAGAAAAACCTGGATCTGTGCAGGGCTACATAATCACGCTTTGTTTGTTTTTTTCATTAAATCTTAGCCCAAGCCAGCGCGGTCCACCTGGACAAATCATGCCGGCCAGGAGTCTTATTATGGCTGACACCAGTTTGGCACAGCCGAGGTGGAATTTTTCACAGACGTTTAGAGGACACTGAGCTCAGCCCACAAGAGCAGGGACCGCTCGACTCGGAGCCACACCACTGAGGTCAAAGAGCTCCATAATTGAATATTAAAACCTAAACAAGTGAGTAAGGAGGTTAAGGCAGCGAGGCTCGCCACAGAGGCACGCTGCAGGGTCCTGGGTCCAGTTTCGGGCTGGTTTGTGTGCGGCGGCGGCACCGGTTCACTTTGTAAAACAAACAGGCCCAGAGCTGGTAACACTAGACCTGATGCTGGGACCGCGGCCAGCTGCCACACATTCCACACGCCAACCATTAAAATACCGGAGAGAATCAGACCCCGGCAGCACTGCATCCAGCCCTGCTCTGCCCTCCGCAGCTCTGACTCACAGCCCGAACCACAGCCGCGGCTCCTCCTCCAGCACACTCATACAGGAGGAGGCAATTAAGGCCACGGCGTCCTCGCCATCCTGACGGAGAGGAGAGTGATATATCTTGAGTAAGTGCTGCTACACCTGGACAGGGACTCGCTGCCAGGTCCTTCCCCGAAAAGGTCAGTCCATTAGAGAGGAACACCTGGGAGTAAATGTGACGGTAAATCACGGAGGATTACGAGCGGAGACCAGAGCCTCAGTTTGGACAGAGCTCAGCTTATTGGAGGACAAGTAAATGTATTTTATATATTCCTAACTGGCGGTCTGGACATCACAATACCTGCTTCCAGATGTGGCAGCTGTGAGTAGGGCTGCAACTAATGATTATTCTTTATTAACAATTTATCAGTCTGTTGTTTCTTCATTTAATTGGTTGATCATTTGGTTTAGAAGATGTCAGAAAATACTGGAAAAGGTCATGTCTTGCTCATTAAATAATATTAATAAGTTATCACAAATGACCCATACTAAGTCCCGCCCCTTTGCGATTATTAACTAGCAGAAACTTGGTCCTTTACCGTTTCCTGTACTTAAATGCGTAGATATGCTATATGCTAGGCTTGTCTATATTGAAAAGTAAACTACATTTAAAAGATGTTGCTGGTGACATATAGCCACATCTTAAGTTAGCTAATAGTTAGCTAACAACAAACACTAGTTAACTGATCTACATCAATCGTTAGCTAGCTAGTTACATCTGCTAGCTAATATTAGCAAAGATGGTAAAAAAGATGTTGCTGTAGGATCAGTCAAAGCAACATAGAGTCATATCTTAAGCTAGATTGGTGATGATAGCAAAATGCTAACTAACTAATGAGCTATTATGACATTAAATAGCAGGGTAAACACAGGTGTTACCACTAATACTAATTAAGCTTCCTTTTCATTCAGGTCAAACAGACTCTGGCCCATTGTGCTACTCTAAATGGAATGGGGCCTTCATTTATAACACCTATGTTTACCCTACTATTTCATATGAATATGGTTGTCATGAAAAAGGTCGATTGATTAGGTTAGCTAGCTAAGTAGAGCATTTTTACTAACATTAGCCATCAGATGTAACAAGCTAGCCAACTATTAATGTTGATTAGCAAACTAGTTAGGTAGCATTTTGCTAATATTAGCTAATTCAAAATGTAATTATAGAGAGACTTCTGGTTCCCTTGCCTTGAAGTCAATGTTTTTTTTTAGAATGGGTTACAGTTACCGGTGATTTGCCTGAAAAAAATTTCTGTGGCTAACACAAGCTTAAGAGATTTTCACGTTTTGTTCTATGACATAAAATACGTCAGTAAATGCCCCACTTGTGTCTTTAAAAGCCAGCTGCTAAAAGGTAGTAGGATGCTGAGTCATGTGACCATAAAGCGAGACATTAGCTTTTTACCTCGGGCAAAAATCACAAAAGTGGTGTTTGTCAAGATTATTCTGCTGAACAAAATGTGTCGTATCATAAATGTTTGTTTGCCATTTCTGGGTTGGCCTACAAACACCCTTACAGCACTCTATTAAGTTCAATATGACTCGTGTGAAAAGGGCCTAGTGAAGTAGGTTAGCTAGTGCTTTGCTAATATTAGCTATCAGATGTAACTAGTTAGCTAACAATTGATTAGCTAATTAGCATTAGCAATAACATTAGCGAATTTAAAATGTGACTATTTAGGCCTATGTTTTTTTTACAGCCCTTTTTTAAAGCCACTACAAGGAACTTTCATATTGTATTGATTTTGGAGCCCCTGTGGACAAAAGCGGTAGTGTTTTCACCATAATAGCCACAATTGATTGTCTCGTTTACTTGTGAAGGTGATATAGAGACTTCAGTATTAAATTGAGACTGTTTTATGACCAGTTAAAAACTCATTGTACTCGGTTTAACTACAGGAAACAGGAAAGGAGAAAGTTTCCTGCAGGTACCAAGCTTGCTCAACACTTATTGGAACACAGAGAGAAAAGAGGCGGGACTTAGGAAGGACCAACTGTTCTTCATCAATTTTCTGTCAATCAACTGATCAAATATTTATCTCAGCGCTTGTTGTGGCTGTTAGCTCTGTCATTCGGGAGCTGCAGTCGGTGTCGATGGGAACGGCAGGAAGGAAACAGCCAATCGCGAGACAGAACAAGGACGCCACATCTCCCATGTGGTACCTCCCACCAAACGGATGAAAGTGGGAAGTTGTCATGGCGATGGAAACAAAAACCAAACATATTTCAGGTTGCTCCCTAAGATGAATTACAATAGCAGACTGCACACATCAAGGACGGTGTTTACTCTGAACGCAAAAGGGCATTCGATAAGCTGCGGCGCGCCTGGTACCTGAAAAACACCCGAACACAAACTGACCTCCGAGTGTTTACCTCCGCTGGACATGTTCTTCTTATTATCTTATCATCGTATTCTGTTTTTGTGTAGAAAGATATTAAATCTCATTCTTCTTCCTCTGCTCTCGAATGTTTTGCCGTGAACTCCCATGATCCTGTCTGATTTGTACTCCCTCTGTACCGACTGTAGCCGTATTAATCATTCTGGAGATAGACGGGCGAGCTGAGGAATGGGGCCACGGCGTACAGTGGGCCGGGGAGGGAGGCGGAGGAGGAGGAGGAGGAGGGGGTGGAGGAGGGTTGTGATGTGTTAATAAATAAAAGGCAGTTGTGTATGATGTTGACAGCTGGGTGGTCTGGTCCTCGTCATAACCCTCCACGGCTACTCCTTACATTCCAGCGTCCGGGGGCTTATCCCCGACGGCGTGCACAAAGCTCACTCTCACGCTCAGGCTCAGTTCAAGGCTCAGGAGGAGGGCGGCCTTGGCTAAGCCTCTCCTACCAGCCCTCAGAAAAACACACACACACACACTCACACACTCACCCTCAAAGAGCAAGGACTCCCTGCAGATACTGTATGTGCAGATCCCGCCTGGTAAGATGCCTTAACCCTTTCCAACACGAGAAATTATGTAGCACTTCTTCTCAAACTGCTACCGAGCTCCGCAAACCCTCCAGTGTCAGCGCTCAAACTCCTGTTGTGAGGTTAGTCGTGATCTTTAAGTGTTACACAGCGGCAATGTGATACTGCATCCAGTTTTATCTTGTTCTGAGTGTTCTGACGGAGAAATTAAAAGGAACTCACAAAAATATTTCCACTAAATCATCACGTAGGACCCGCTAGAAGTGTGTGATGGTGCACAGAGCCGGACCTGCCTGTATTTTCTTATTTTCTCATATTTTGCTCTCTGTTTGTGAGAGCTGCACAGAGACACACACACCTAAACACACACAGATGCAGAGCAGACTGAGGATCGCTTAGGTTGCATTTGCACAAAATCCGACATGTGGTCGTATTATTTGTGCTTTAAAAATGTAACCGTTTTCAAAACTGTCGCAACATAACGATTGATTTCTCTGATTCACTAACCTGACACGCCAGATGGTTTGTTGCACAGAACCATCTGGGAAGCCGTCCATAGAAAGTTCTTGGAAAAGGGCAGGCGCTTTCAAAAAAAAAAAAAAAACACTTGGCAAGTGATTGGATGACATTTTTTTCCACTGATAAAAGCCTTCAGTGCTGTTTCTTTGCTCTTCTTTCAATGAAGAAATACTCTCCAGTTCTGATATAACTGATGCAATTGCAAGATCTACGCTAACCTCTACAACACCCGCCGAGACGAGTCATTTCCATGGATGCCTCTCGCTGTCGGTGTATCTAAAACCACACGTGTCTGCCAATAGTCTCCCAACCAGACGCTGGTGGGCTGCATCACTTTTGGTGCGGACACAAACAAACAACTACAGGTAACTGATTCACTGCTCCAAAGAGTTGGGCAGGATTGAAACTCACAACCTTCTTGGTGGGAGGTGAAAGTGCTAAACTCTTCTCTAGAAATGTGTCCTGCAAATTCTATCTTTAACTCATCAACAACAATCTTTCATGACCGTTTAACTCGTGTTATCAAGCAAAAAAACATTTTGCTGATTTTAAATTGATGCAATTTGAACGTTTTTGGGTTTGGGACTGTTGATCAGATAAAACAGACAATATGAAGATGTCACCTCTGGATCTTCACTATTTTCTGACATTTTATCGACTAACTGATTAACTGAATCGATAAGTTGTCTTGGGGCATCTTGTCCAAAAAATATTGCGGACAAAAAATTATTTTTTGTCTGCTTTTTGTAAGCATTTAGTTGCTTTAAAGCATTCAAGGTGTTAAAATTAAATTTTAATTGAATGTAATTTTATTATTGTCATCTTGGAACCCGTCAGCTATCATCTGATGACATTTTAGCCTCTAGGGGGCAACGGGCAATGTTTCAAAGCTTCCTTTGTAACTGATATCTGGGCCAAGACGTCCTCTTCTGTGTGCAAGTCTTTTTTTTACAGTGCAAATTAACAACTTGGAGGTGTGAGAATTAGCTGGAGGCTAATCTCAATAAACAGATATGAGCATATAAGTGCTATAATTTTTTTTAAAGCTAATAAAAAGCTAAATTGCTGTCAGACAATAACCAGTGTGCTCCGAGACTGAATTCCAGCCAGTTCGTTCCACCCCTTTTTGCATCACCACAGGGATCTGGATGCAACCAAGGACCGCTCAAACGTGATTGAGTAATACTCCGACTACAGACCCAGAAAGCTTCCAGTAGCAAAATCTTGTTCTGTGTTCCTTGCCTGCAGATTCCCGCATTCATATGCACACGTTGTATTCAGATGGCTCCATATTCAGGCCAAGTAACAAACCGGTTTCAGATCATTTTTACTGATACCTACCCGACAGTATCGTAAGCATCCCATACGACTGTGCCGATCCGATCCCGTTGTCCAGCAGACACTGAAACACGCCCTCATCCTGTGATGTCACGTCTGTGATAACGAGCGAGGATCCAGAGATCTGGAAGCGATGCGATGGCGTGATGGGGTTGGTGTTGAACAGCCAGGTGGTGTTCGGGGAGGGGTTTCCTTTTGCTACGCAGGTAAAATGAGCAGAAGATCCAGGAGGGACGATCTGATTGGTCAGGCCCTCGGTGACAGACGCAGGCTCTGTGGAGGAGAAGACAAAACATTAATATCTCCATGATGATCTGCCGCACTCACAACCCCAAACACACAAAGTCTTTTTCTTACCGAGAACATTCACAGTATAGTTGGCGCTGATCACGGCCCCCTGCTCGCTCTCAGCAGCGCAGGCGTAGCTCCCCTCATCGCTCCTCGTCACCGCGGCGAACACCAGGTTGTTGTGCTGTCGTCGGAGAGAAGGCCCCGGTGTGACCTCTTTACCGTTCTTAAACCATCTGGCTGCCGGCGCAGGACTCCCGGACACGATGCACTCCAACATGAGCAGCTGAGACTGCTGCACGGAAACGGTCCTGGGGGAGGTGGGGTAAACTATCCTCACAGGGGGGGCGGAGTCTGAATCTGGACAGAGAAGTTAAAACACGTTAGTAGACGATGACGGCGGACTCACATTCTGAACTGTATATTTAACGTCATCAGACTTACGTTTCACTGATATCTTAGTGCCGTGAGGCTGCATGACGGTTTCCCTGGTAACAGGATTAAACGCACCACATTTGTACGTGCCCTCGTGCTTGGCTGAAACAGAGAGAATCTGGAGGTTTCCAGATGGAAGAACTAAATAATCATCTGAAAAGAGAAGGAAGCAGAAGTTTTAGTGGCAACACAGACAACTTCCACAGTAAAAAGACAGTGTCTGCTGTCCACCGTGAGCAGGAGGAGAAAATGGACGAATTCTGCAAAGTATTAATATTTCTGCAAATTCAGTAAAGAAGCATCTATGGATAAAACGGTATGACTTTATTATAAGACTTCCCTTATAAATGATTTATTATTAGGTTATTAATTAAGTTGTTAACACCTCATAAATCACCAATAAGCTGTTACAACTCATTAGATAAAAAGGGCAACAGTGAGCTGCTGTTTGCCAAATAGTGAGCCCACATTTATCGACATCGTTAAACCTTAGATCTCGTTGCCAACTCAGATTAATTTGTCTTCTCATCAGGAGCATTTATACCTTCAGCTTCATCACATGTTTGTTTTTTTGTAAATAAGTTACTAACATTTCACCACTGTCAGCATATCTTTACGGTGAAAAAGTTTAATTTAGCATAAAATAAACAGATGAAATTAGCAGATTCAGACTCTCAGGCTTTGGAGCAATTGTTTATCTTGACATTTTCATCATGCACTGTTCTCCACTTTACAATAAGGCTCCTTTTGTAGGATATAAATGTTAGTAAATCATTCGAAAGATTCATTAGTAGTAAGCAGTAACTGGACCTTGCCAAATAGTGAGCCCACTTCGATGTATGAAAACAGTTTTATAACTTGTTTGTAATTGCTTAAGGATTTATAGAGTTTACAACCTAATTATAAACATTTACAAATTATTTATAAGGGTAGTCTTACTTTAAAGTGGTACTCATAAAATAACCAAATGGAAATGTCTGTTTTTCTGTGAATAAAAATAACAAATCAAGAAGCTTCATCATAACGAAGCTCGTTGATTTTCAACACTGCCAACAATGGCCTGACAGACTTAATCACCATGGTGACACACCAAAACACTTCCAGGTAGATAACTGGCAGTTCCTTTGAGTGTGTGAAATCTGCACATTTGTTTATTTCTGCTGTACTGACCTATCAGACCTTTCTGCTCATTATCTCATATACCGTGTTGCTTCGCTAATGCACCAAACCAAATGTGCCCAACAGCGACATCTCACCGCTGGTTGGACTAACTGCTAGTTTTGGCTGAACTTGAGCTGTCATTTTCTTCAGTCTGTGGTCCAGCAGGTAAATTAGGTCTCAAACCTCACGTTAGTCAAAGTACAAAACACGTATTTTACATGAATAACATGCAGACACTTTGAACTAACTTTTGCACACCTTCACAAACCTGCACAGCTCCGTCATCTATTTAAATAACAGCCACACTTGTAAATTGTGTTTTTCTACTGACAGTTCTTGTCTTAATCTTTATTTGTATTTCTAGTACTATGTTTTATGCAGCAACATGCCACTGCAAATTCCTTGTGAATGAAAACCTACTTGTCAATAAAAACATTTCTGATTCTGAAATGATATCATGAATAAGGAAACATTTAAATTTTACGTATGTGACGCAGAGGTTTTCCACTCAGAAGTTATTGTAAACAAGCGTTCGTTCGTATCTAACAGGAAATATTAACAGAATAAATAAATGTGTTGACAAACCTGTTGACACTTCTATCCGCTCTCCTCGTAGTCTTAGTCTTGGCAGAGCTGGAGGGACGCTGTGCGGCAGAGGACACTCTATAAGGACAGTGCTGCCTTCCTGTGCTGATAACGACCGCCGTCTGCCTTCTTCATATTCTGAGATTTCTGCAGGGACAGAGAGAAGGAAGAAGAAGAAGACTCAGGATGCTGAATGTGTTCTGAGTATCAGCGGAGTGAAGGACGCAGGCGAGCAGCTACTTGAGTCGAGTTGTTTGTGTTGGATCGCTGCGTTTGTTTATTGTTGCAGCGAGTGATTCTACTCAGGCCTGATTCAGCTCCAGATCAGGGTCGACCTCTGGAGCGAAGTGTCCAACAGCACGCAGCATCCCAGCAGGAACATAACACACTGCACAGGAAGGCCCGAGGCTCATTAAGGATACCGGTCAAGAGGCATCTGGACGGGTGCCCGACTAAAAACTCCTACTGCTTCCTTCCCGTCCGCCACTCAGCAGCAGGCGGTCGAGGACGGACATTCTTTCTAAGTGTTCAACACTCACAAAATGGCCTTCCTCTTCTCAAGGCAACTTCCTGTCTTTATTCACCCCACGGCTTTGAAGTGAGCACAAGTATACACAGAGGGGCAATTCACCGTATCCGTACCTGCTATGGCCACACGCGCGCGGCGGCTGGCGATGGCCGGCCCGTGGTCCAAGTGTGCCACGCACTGATAGACGCCGACATGGCCGGGCTTCAGGGAGGAGATGGTGAGGGAGTCGTCGCTCAGCTCAACGCCGGGCAGGCTGCTCGGGTCCAGAGGAAGGCCTCTGAAACGCCAGGAAACCACAGCTGAGGGAGGAGTCGCTGAGCAGCGCAGACGAGCCACGGAGCCTCGACTCTGAACCAGGGAGGAAGGCTCAGAGAGGAACGATGGATACTGAGCTGGAGAGGAGACAGAGAAGAGAAACAGATTCAGAACTGTAGATGGCTTCTTCTTTTTTT
>JAJHUR010104950.1:0-14365 GCA_027495735.1 Lutjanus campechanus
CGCACACACACGCACACACACAAACAGGTTAGGTGAGATGATAGCAGATAAGTTCTGCTGAGTGACACTGATGTAGCATGAAGAACATTTTGGTGTGATGGGGATGTTCAGGAATGTGGATATCCCGGCCCAGCTGGAAATGCTGCTGTGAGCACCAGGTACAATGTTAGACATACTAATACCCTTATTCATGTAAGATGTGAGCCTTTTATTTAGTGATATGTCATGATTTCTCTCTCTTTTTTTTTGTTCTTTACAGATTTTCACAGAGAAATACCTAGATTTTACAAGATCAATTCAAACCCATTTTGCAGCAGCAGCAATTTTGTCCTTGGGCACCCAAAAGTTGCTGTGTTCAGAAGACACTGCAGTTTACAGTAAAGACGGTACTGATGCAATAAGCACAGCTGAGAAAATGCTTTTGGTAATTAAAGAGGTGGGACACAACTAAGTACAAAAAGTTTTTGGGTATCTGCACTTTACCTGAGTGTCTGATAAAGTTTTACTTTTACTCCTTACATTTTCAAAACAGGCTTGTTACTCCGTTTTAATGCAGGTGAATTATTGATTGTTTTTATTTTGCATCAAAATAAAAGACGATTCCTTTGTATATCCATCAGAGCAAATGGACACACAACAGATTTAGTGTAACAAAAAAAAAAGGTGCAAAAGACATAAACAACTTAAACAACATAAACGTTAAAAAATGTAACAAGATTTGAATACAGTAAAAGACATAACAAAATGTAACAAAACATAAATCACGTAAAAGATGTAACAAGACATAAATGTAAGCAACGTAACGTGACAAGATGTAAAAGACATAAAAAGATGTAACGTAAATGTAAACAACGTAAAAGATGCAACAAGACGTACGTAAATGTAAACAATGTAAAAGACGTAAAAGACATAACGAGAGGTAACAAAATGTAAACGATAACGTAAACGATGATAAAATGATAACAAGACACAACAGAACTGACACAGAGCAACAAGATGTAAACAACGTAAAAGACATAACAAGGTGTGAGAAGACATAACTCATGTAAAAGACGTAACAATTCAAAATAGAGAGGGAGGGAGACTCGACCGTGGAGAAAAGGCGAGGTTCAGTTAGCTTTGCACACAAACAGCAGGTTGAAATGACCTTCAGGGGGCGACTTTTTACTTTTATACTTACTTGAGTAAAGACAATTAGTGACTACTTTTACTTTTACCAGAGTCATTTTTTTTATTTTAAATGTGTGTACTTTAGAAGATGAAGGTGAAGGATCTCTTGGTTATGTCCTGGAGTCTCAAGCAAGCAAGTGAAAACAATAAAACTACATTTTTTCCCTGGATTTTTGCATCTTTAAAAAAAAAAAAAAATTGTATTTATTGTTTATATGCTTTTTGTCATCAAAATAGGATAAGGCTGTCACAAGTATAATACTTTACATGTTTAAAACAATACAATGTCCATTAATTATAGTACTGAAGGTATTAAAAAATGAGTGTTCATTCAGACTTCAGTCCAGTTCAGTGTTTGTTGTCCTGCCTGAAAATTTGGCTTGCAGCAAAACCAGACACTGCTCAGTGACTCTGTCGGTACCAGCACTGTGTGCAGATTGTTAATTTAAAAAAAAGCAAAAATCATCCTATTTTGTGAGCCAAGGACTTTTTTTTGGGCCATTTTTTGCCTTCATTGAGAGGACAGCTAGAGAGTAGACAGGAAACGGGGCAGAGGAGAGGGGATGACACGCAGCAAAGGGCCGCAGGCCGGAGTCGAACCAGCGGCTGCTGCAGAGGACTGACAGCCTCCATACATAAGTCGGACGCTCTACCAACTGAGCTAAACGTCTGGCCCGAGCCAAGGACTTTTTAAAATCTCCTTCCTGCGGTATCAAAAGAGGTATAGAGAAATGTGTTTTTAGACTGGTATTGTATGGAAGATTAAAATTCTGGCATCGTAACAACTCTGAGGAAATTAAAGATGAAATACTCAGTGTTCAATTGGTACACTTATAATAAATCGATTCTAATTAACTGATAAATTAGGATAACATGTCACAGTCAGTGCACAGGAGCTCAAGTGAACATGCAAATGTGTAAAAATTGTCTACATGCAAGCATCCAATTGAACAAATATGAAAAATCAAGTTTTTAATGATAGTGTGGCTTGTCAAAGAAAGTATTTCGCTGTATCTGTGTGCACATCAAACAAACGTTTGACCCTGAATCAAATGTTCATTTATCTCAAAGATCTTTAGTGTCACAGGAGAGAAGTGCTATTCTTCCTCTTGCTATTGAGGTTGGTAGATTTAAAAATATTCAGGAGGAAAATAGACAAACCAAGCTGTGTAATTTGGGTGAAGTGAGAAGTGAGTTTCATTTCTTTTGTACTGTACAAATTATGATGATTTAAAAGAGTTAATTTTCCATGAAATGGCTCCACAAAACCCTGAAATGTTCTGGTGAACAGATGGGCACAAATTGAAATGGCTGTTTAATTTTGATGTTTAAGGCTTTAACTTTTTCTCAAAAGCCTGAAGGAGGAAGCAAGATGAACTATTCACCTAATATTTATTCTTCTATTATATAAATATTTTTGCCATCGATTTATGACTTGTTTTGTAGACAATGAAGGGAGGGCCGAAGACCTTATTACCAAAGTTAAGCAGAGTTGTGCACAATAAAAGCTTCATTCAATCATGCAATCAATAATAATAATGCTCAATAAATATTTAATTGGGATAAATGGAGCCCTTCTTTCAAAGACATTTCTCTGGAAATCATCGACTGCTTTTAAACTAAATAAAGAGCGGAAAAACTTCACGGTGTGTTACAAGGCCTTGTTGAATTTAAGGGTTATGAGATTTTCAAAAATATACATACACAGCTGGCCGATATCTCAGTATTTCATTTCTGGAAAGAACTAATTAAATTGTCATTTTTAAAATTGAAAAAAAGATATAAATAAACAACCACAGAGCTACATGCTGGGGCAGAAGAAAATCTGGATTTGTTTTTTTGTTTTTTTTTAATCCTATTAAGTATGTTAAAAATGAAAGAAATCCATAATACAGACAGAAAATTGTAGAAAAAAAATCCTAAAGATATCAGTAAAACTCATCTCTGATGCAACATTCACAGGAAATAAACTGCTCAAAATTCATCCACTCATCTATTGCTGTTTTTACTTCCTGCAGTTGTTGCGTTCACTATTTGTCTCAGCTGTACAGTCCATCAGTTGTTCTGTACTGTTATTGAATATAATATTAAATATCCATAAAATATGTCACTTAGTCAGGACCAGGGGTGATAGAAAAAGGGCCCCTTAAAGAAAAAGAAAACAGCTGAACTAACTAAAATACTTTAAATAACAAATTATATTCTTTCCAGGAAACTTTCATGAATTTTTGAGAAAACAAGACCCAGAAAATAAAACATTTCTTATTTATTTAAACTAATAACTAAAATCAACAAACCCTAAGTGTATAAGATATTAGGACAGGATGAGCATGATTTCTGTATAATCTATATCTCTGATCTGTGAGTAAAAGTTGTGGTGGGGCGGGTGTGGTGGAGGGTAACCAAATGCTGAGGGTTTCTTTTGGGCTGGGTCACACACATCAGTGTGTGTGTGTGTGTGTGTGTGTGTGTGTGTGTGTGTGTGTGTGTGTGTGTGTGTGTGAGAGCGCGTGAGAGAGAGAGGGTGGGGAATCTGAAAGTGCTGATCTTTCCCGTGAAGTGAAAATAATTTGAGGTGAGCTGTGGGGCAAGTGTGGGCTGATGGCAGTGTTGTGGGTTTAAAGACCATGTTGGCTGGGGTTTCACTGGGTGTCACTGGGCCTCCTCAGTGAAATGACAGGGTGTGGGGCCCCCCCTGAGGTGACAGGTTGTGCAGGTGTGGCACCCGGGTGGGGCAGGGTGGTGACATGCAGCAGAGCTGTGGACCTTCTTGTGACTTTTGACAGAAGGATTTCTGTGTTGACAGATTAAAGTGGATCAGATCAGCCTGATTACTTGTTGTTACATCACTTTCATTTGCTTTCGACGACTTGCAACAGTTGCATTCAAGCTAAACAGGAACACAAGCTTGATGTCATGAAATCTGTCTATTTTGAGCTGCCTTGAGCTTTTCTTAGCTGCCTTCCAAATGACTGTTTTTATTTAGAGGAAAATATGGGCAGCATTTAGAGTGACAGCCTACTTACTACTGTTTACATATGATTTTCTCAATTATTGCAGAATGCACATAGGTGTAAATAGATTTTTTTTAACCATTTTAACCCATTTTCTGCATTTACAAATTTTAACGAATAGTTAGACATTTTGAGAAATATGCTTATTTGCTTTCTTTTCCCAAGAGGATCAACAAAACTCCTGTCTGCACAGTAAACAGGAAGGACTGATGTCAGTTTTGTAGGCTGTAAAAAGTGCAGAAAGTTCACATAGTGGGCTATGTAGTGGACAACTGTCATCAACTATTATTAATCTTTAAACATATTTCCCAAAATGTCCAACATTTCCTTTAATGGTGTTAAACCTTGAATTTCTTCCTGGCTAAGAACAGAAAGAAGACACATGTGGTCACAAAAAAAGTTACCTTCCTTTGCATTTCAGGAGATTTGCAGGAAGCAAAGTGTAGGAAGCAAAGTTCTTACAGCCAAAGCGGATTTTATTTATTTATTTAAGCAGAATGCTCAAAGTTTCAAAGTGTGTCCTAGAAATTGCATTTGTGTATTGCTAAACTGTTCTCATAATCCCGTTAAAGTAATTCCCGCCTGGATTATGTTCACGGACAACTTCTATTTGAAACAATACGTTTATATAATATATTGAATTTGTGAGGGGGGTGGTTGGGGTGGGTGGCAGGCGTCAGTGGTGGATGAATGCTGTCTGACGGCCAGAGGCAAAAAATAAAAAATTACAAGGGCACCGGCTGTGTGCAGGTGCGCCCATACATGCTAATCATGAGACATCAAAAATAGGGATAATTTCAAAACCAAAGCGAGGGGGTTTGGGGTCCTCCCCCAGAAAATTCTGAGTTTCATGGACTTTGTTTCCTGCATTCTGGTGATTTTTAAAGAATGACAATAACAAAATAATAAGTACACTTTTTTTTTTCTTCTTTTTTTTCTTTTTGCAAACAGATGCCCACAAATGACCTATAACTATGACACTCATTAGTTGGAAACCATCAAGCATCCCCACAGCATTTAACCTCACCTAGTCCAATTTCAAATTCGACTACAACAGCACAGGAAATGAATATTTTACAAATGTTTCTCTCAGGGTATGTTAGTAAAACTGCTCCAAGAGAAAAACTTCCACTTTCCTTAAAAAACTGTCCACTGGCAGGGCACCCTAGAGGGTACTTTGTCACGCTGTCTTGCACATTGGGCCACCCTGGAGGGCATGTTATCTTATTACCATTTATATCAACCATAGGAGCATCAAAGACGGCACATTTACAGCATTTTCTTGAACGACCAGTGGCGTGCATGTAGAAGAAGAAGAAGAAGAAAGTACTTGATGAATCTCTCTTGGGGGAAATTCAATTTTTTTCATGAGCATTTACACACACATAGCCTGCGCACACACACATGCAATTTGTTGGAGAGGAGGTAGAGCGATGGATGCTGCCCAGAATCAGGTGCCCCAAGCAGGTGGGGGTTCAGTGCCTTGCTCAAGGGCACCTCCACAGTGGCCCTTTTTCATGCTACCAGTCCACACTCTGTACTTTTGGTCGTAGCTGGATTTATACCACCCGCCCACCTGTTCTCAGACCAAGTCCTTATGAACTGAGCCACTGCCATTTGCATCCAGACTCCTGCATCAAAAGCGCTTTGGTTAAGGTAAGGAAAGATCGTGATTTGGGGTAGATTTAGGTAACAAAAGCACTTTCATTGAAATTCAGTGAAATATTCATTTCAGTTAAAATATCTGACTTTTTACACCAGTACCACCTTAGAAAATGTCAAACTCTCCAAGTACCAGCTACGATTGCAGTGAACCGGTATTCATGGTGGATGCATGTGTGCGCGCTACATTTATGATTCCTGACTATGTAACCGGCTGATACTGAAACAAAAACATGGGAAAGACAAACCTTATTTTGAGTTATACTTCAGTGAAGTTTTAAATGAATGTTGTTTCATTGTTACATAATATTTGACATTCCTCTGCGTACCACTAGAGGGAGTTTGCGCCACTATGACTGGATACTAAATTTGCAAGATTGTTAATTCTGATGTAAAACCAATTAAATACATTTTATTGATACGTTCAATTTAAACATTTTTATGGCTTGCCAGGTACATGAATTAACAGCATTTCTTCATTAATTCAAAGGAGAAATCTGTAATATTTACTGTGTTGAATCATAAAATGACCATGATATGTCATCAGAGATTAAGGAAATATGTTAAGATGAAATACTCTCTGGCTACAACTGCAGTGTCCTCCTTTGAAATGTTAATTCTGGCGTGTAACTTGCGTTTTTGTTTGCCTGTTTCAGGTTAATTAGAGGTCTAATTAATGCTGAATGTTCACCGAATGAGCAAGTGTTTATGAGTTGTAAGAAATCATTAATAAACTTTTAGAAGTTGTAGATGGTTATAACTGTTAATCTGAGTGTTTATTTTCAGTAGTGGGGAAGAAACGACTCTCTTCAACCACAGACTGTATATTAATTAGGATTTTAACCTATTTAATAAACCATCTATGGCCAACTCACTATTTGGACAACAATAACCATTGTTGGATGTGCTATTGTTACATTTTGCTCCTTTAAAAGAAAACGGATTTCGGTTTGTATTACATTTCCTCCAAAACGTATTTGCTGGTGCAAATTAGATGTACGGAAACGTAATTTACAGCAGACAGGGCTGCACATGCTCACCAGCCCTAATCATCTCATCCAACAGCCTGAAATATTCTCTGGTTCACTGGGAGACCACAGCATCATGTTTTCTGGAATCTATCGTGCAAGTCTGTGTCTATTTAAATGGAAGCAAATGTCTTTCTCTGAATCCAGCGATGTAGACTCGAGCCCCCTCCAGCAACACTGATTGCGTGCACACATTGCCAGGGGCGATGTTAAGGAGCGCAGCCCCCTTGTCAAACAACACACTTAAAAATAAATGAAGACAAACTCTGCCATTACGTGTTAAAGGGTGGTGCTGATGTTCGGATGCAGCAGAAGCTCGAAGAGTTTAAAAGGTGCAGCGTCTTGTTAAAAGCGTCAAGCCCAATTAGACACGTTGGCCTCGTTTCTTAAATGCTAAGCTGCGGTCACGTGTTAGCCTATGTGAGTGTGACGTGTGTTTACTGTGTTAGTGGTCCAAGCGAGAGAATGCACAGTGAGATTAAAAGGTGTGCAGGCAGGTTAAAGGATAAGATTATAGCCCTTTAGACATTATGGCTAATCTCCCCGAGGGAGTGTATACATGCTCTGCCGAAGCACAGAAGCTCAGCGTGTTTACGTGCACGTCTTTGAATGGTTGTGTACGTCCAGGTATAGACTCACGTCTTGGTCTCGTTGGCCTCCTTGTGCATGATGTCCAGGATCATACGACAGGCGGAGGAGCAGCCCTCGGGAGTTGAGTGGATGGTGATGGGCTTTTCTGCTGCACCTGCGTTTTCCTTCCGATGAATGTCTACCCTGAGAGGTGAACACAACATTGACAAAGTCAGAGACAATGACAAGGGAAGAAAGTTAAATCTACTTGTTAAAGTTTGTTGTTTTTTGCCTTACAGACTGAAAGAAAAGTAAGGTACTGAAAAAAGAAGAAACATTTAAGAATCTGAGTTTGTTTTTCACAAAAGAATGAAATGAAACAAAATAAATATAAAGCAAGAGTAAATGTGTCATGAATAATTTGGGCTAGTCATTTCCAAAATTTGACAAGATAAAGCTTTTATTGTGTGCTATCTCACGTCATATCTCAGACAATTGGTCTTCAAATGTAAGTGCCAAAAAACCCAATTGATTCAAGCTTCAAGAAATCACTAAAATGACTAAAAGTTCAGTTAAAAAAACTTTATTTAATCCTCAGGGGCAATTTCACAAGAAGGCATGGTAAAAAGGGACATACCAGTCCCTCCAGGAAGTTGCAGCGTTGCAGTTGCAACAATTAATGCAAATTTAAGCAGCACCTGTGAAACCTGCACGACTAGGCCTGGGAGATAAAACGATAGTGATATCTATCAGAGATAGATATGTCATCAATGGTAATAAGAAAGAAGTTTGATAAAATGTTCAATAGTCTCAGTTAGACACCTTAAATGCAAAACACCATGAAAGCACAAGCTCCTAAACAGCCTGTCTTATCTCTTGATAATGGAGCGAACAACAAGTGACACGCAATTAGCCAATCATTTAAGAGAGAAACCCCACGTATGCTCCCTCCCTGACTCATAAACAGTAGGGGTGTAACAATTCACTCATGCATCCGATGCACCGGGCTTCAACATGTAAGATGCAAGTGCATCAATTCAGACGGCCTGTATGGGTAAAAAGATGAACGTGAATCAGAAAAAAACAAAAAACAAAAATCAATGCAGCACTAGCGTATCGATACATCTTATTAGGACACACATCGGTTTCATTTTTGGCATCAAGGAACTGTCACTGTAACTTTCCTCCGTTTTCCCTCTCCCCCTGCCTCCGCTGGCACCGCTCTCACTGGACGCCTGCTGCCTCATTCACACAAAACAAGCACTCCCCCCTCCCTCTCCTGTCTCTCCTCTTCAGCTGCTCAAAACAGAAAGTGAAAGAACTGACATCGAACCGCGTTGCACCACCAAACTTTCATAACGCGCAAGTGTGGAATAACTGGGTTTTATAAGAAATATGAGAAATATTGCTGCAATTCATTTAAGCAAAATGTGACGGACAGCAGCATACAGAGCCACGTGTCTCCTGACCCACAGAGACGCCATGTCACTGGGAGAGCATCACTGTCCCTCCACACCCCACTTCCTCCACACGGTCAAATTCAATCAAAACCACAGCACTCTTCATATACCGCAAAAATACATTTTGAACAGTTTTAAAGTTTGTTCACAGATTCTCAAATATCGTATTGTTGAACATGTATTGAGATACGTATCCGATCAGTCTCAGGTAGTGAGCTGCACACCCTGAATAAACAGCCTACCATATTGATCGACTGCCCCATCGACACGTGAGAAAAGTGTGCAAAATGAGCACTGCTTCCCGGTATGGCAGCTTTGTTTTTGAAGTCGGCCACCTATCCGAGGGTGAGGGGCTCAGGCATATAGAGTGACCACGGACGGGGAATGCTGCTGCTTTGTGTTGAGAAAAGCCAGCTGAAGTGGAGAAGCTGGAAAGTGTTGCTGGAGATCGGGACGTCATGATCAGTCTACTGTCACGGCAACCCAACAGCACTGTGGGGAAACTGCAGAAACAGCTTCCAGACTAAGACCAGCCCCACACATTACCACGCAGGCCTATACACGACCTAGCAATTTTGTCCAATCACCATCACATCAAATTCAACCAATCATCATCAAAATCATCAAAAAATGAAAAGACAACACATTAACAACTGTGCTGAAGCCAGCCGGACGCCATACGAGGAGCGCCACAAAGGTCAAAAAATCATGAACAAAACAGGAACTAGGTGAGATCTACTGTGAGAGTCATTGCTTTCATCTTACTTGGACTGCGTCTGTTTGGTGACATTCTTGATGGTGAGGCCCTCCTTGCCGATGATGGCTCCCACAAACTGAGTAGGCACGAGCATGCGCAGGGGGAAGTCGTGTTGTCTCTGGCGTGGAGCGCCGAACTCTCCTGAGGGCCCGGGCTGAGAGGCGCCCTGGTCCCGGGATGACCGACCCCCACGCCGCGTGCGGGGAGCATGGTCCGGCGGAGCAGCATCCATGTCTACAATATATGACACCTTGAAAGAGTAGTCGTCGAACTGGTGTCCTGTTAACTTCTCAATGGCTCTGTGGGGAGGAGCACAAGGTGGAGAGAAAATGATGAGTCTAACTGTCAATAATCAATACGGAAATAATAATATCTCAGGATGCAGGTTCTGTTATTTCTTGTGTGAGTTTTAAAAAATCATTTACTATGATATAAAGGGGCAAATCATCCCAAAAATCAAAATCATATACATTTTTTAAATATATTTTTTTCTTACTTGTAGTGTTGTTTATCCATCTAGATTGTTTTGGTGTGAGTTGCAGAGTTTTGGAGATATCGGCTGACAGCTGTCTGACTTCTCTCGAATATAATGGAACGAGATGGCACTTGGCTTGTGGTGCTCAAAGCGCTCCAAAAAAATTCATTTGAAAAATTCAACACCAGTGATTCTTTCCAGAAATCATGACCCGGTTACTCAAGTTAATCCACAGACCTTGTTGCGAGCAGATTCATGTCGGAACTACTTGCTTTGTACTGTAGAAAGAAAGTAGGTCCTCTTGAGTTTTTCAAAAGTAATTTTTTAATGCTTTGAGCACCACAAGCTGTAGTTCCATTATATTCGAGAGAAGGCAGACATCTTTATGAGTGATATCTCCAAAACTCTGCAACTCACACCAAAACTATTTAAATTCACTAATAGCAGTATTGGGTAAAAGGTAAAATATGTAGTTTTGATTCAGGGGTGTGCTGTCTCTTTGATATACAGTGCTGTGCTTTGTGTACATGATGCTGCAGAATGAATCCTGCATTCCCTCCATGCACTGGTTGTGTACATCATAAGAAATTAACGCCAAACTTCTGCAAGATGCATTTAAGAACATGAAGTGAAGGACAAATATTATCACAGGACCTCTGTGTTTGGTGAAATATAGTTGGTCAGTTGCAGTGTATTTTTTATTTTACAAATTAAAATCATGGCAGATTCACACAGGATCAAGATCACAGAGGACCTGAGTGATTATTAGTTTACGAGAGATCCCCAGGTGATACTGGTCCTGTGTGTACAGGGCTTTTGTCCACACTAAGCTGGCTAATTTTTACGTGTGCCTGCCTGAGTGTTTTCAAGTCATTTTTGAAATGACTTCCATCCACACTGAAACATCTTAACAAAAGTGAAAAAATCTATGATCATAGGGGGATCTGTGAGAAGTTTTCAGATTCATTCATTTAAATGATCACAATATAAAAAATAGCTACAATAATTAATTGATTAAATCACTTGCCAACTATTTTGACAATTGATTGATTTGTTTGAGTAATTTTTTGAGGAAAAAAAGTAAAAAATTTCTTGATTTCAGCTTCTTACGTGTGAATATTTTCTTGTTTCTCTAATCCTCTATGACAGTAACCGAAATATCTTTGGGTTGTGAGTAAAACAAGACATTTGAGGACGTCATCTTAAGCGTGGAGAAATACTGACTGACATTTTTCACAATTTTCTGACATTTTAAAACAAACAACTATCGCTCGACTGATCAATTGAGAAAATAATTAATTAGCTAAACTGATTAATCAGCTATGAAAATAGCCGTTAGTTGCAGCCCTAACATATATGCATTATTAAACTAAAAACCTATATCACGTCACCCACTGATCATGGAAACCGGTTCTCTCTATGTGGGTATTCTGTGTTGACATGGTGCAAATATCTTGAAAATACACTTCTCTTGTGTTGTTCTTTCACATAACTTATTAGAAGTGTAAAAAAAAAGTAGGCTACATCAACTTATTCGAAACACCGGTATATTTTATATGATGTACGGGGTCCTTGACTGAGAAAAAATTAAGATCCTCTGTCCTGCAATGTTAGCTTAGGCACAAGCTCGTCTTTCTATCATGCTGCACACAGCCTGATGGTGACAAGGCAGGCTCATGTCAGCATTGTCACTCTGAGGACCATTTTCAAAAAGTTCATTTCATGGGTGAGAAAAATGACGGCTCAGTTCGAGCAGAGGGCTGACGCGGAGAGAAAAGGTACATTTTTCATTTCGACAGCTTAATGTGGATGTATACTGCAGGCTAATAGAAGCTGTTGGCGCTGCCGCTTAATCTTAACATAAATTATGTAGTAACCTGCTTGGGTGTCACCATGTTTAGTTGAGGACATGAATTATCTGAAGTTCTGGAGGAGGATGTTCTGTTTTTGACCGTGATGTGACCCTGCTCTGACCCTTACACATATATCCTTTAGTTATTATAAATTACACCGACATGTATGTGAACAATGCTGCTCGTGTTGCTGCTGCTTGTCTGTGCATGTGTGCAGGTAAAAAGCAAGCATATCACATGGTTGCATCATTGTTTTGTGCTGCTTACACTTTAGCTTCCTCCTTGGTTGCGTACGTAACATTCACCACTGCTGTTTCTGTATCAGTGTTCACTGTGAAACAAGACAGAGAGAGAAGAGCGAAAACATGAGTACAGTAAACAAACGTGCCAGCCACTCTTACACACACACACACATAGCAGGTCTTTGGTGTTGCCGTAGGTGAGTCAGACACGCGTCCAGGTTCCCGTGGTGACCGGAGAGCCACTTGTCTGTGTGAATCTATTACAGCCATCACCACACTGGCTTCCCTCCAGACCCACTGCTGCTGCCTCTACAGACGGGAGCTGCTGAACACAATAGCCTCTCCGCCACTTGCACAATAACCGACTTAAGTTTGACATGACAGCCTAAACAAAGCAGGTAATCTGTGATGAAGTGCAACGCCGTGCACAACAGAGATGCACCTTGGGAAGATCCGTAGTCCTGTTCTGCTCAGAGCAGAGCGAACTACGGGTTTTATTTCTGCTGGGACCACACGACTTAAAGGGCTGAACTGTGGGCTGACTTTGATTCAGCACATGCAATGATGAAACAAGCCAGTCGATTTATTAATTTGTTAACTGACGGAAAATTAATTATCAAGTATTTTTTAAAATTAATCATTCAAAGGCATAATCAGCAAAAACTACATTTAGACTCATATAAACATAATCCCTCTAGATAATCACTTATCGTCCACTAGAAGTGTGTGGTGGTGTTGGTTATATCTATATATATATAGTGATAGTGTAAACATAAAGTAAGACTGCTACAAGCAAGCAGTATGCATGGACCTCGGTGCTCGAGTTCACCACAGCAGACTTTAAGTGGCGTGAATGGTTATAAGGAAACCTCTGATGACTTAAAGACCAGTCTCTTTTTTGCAGTGTGCAGAAAACGAGGTATTTGGGGGTTTTTTTTGTCTGTATTTTACTTTGTTAAATAATAATTCATATGGTGTGCTTGTTATTGTGGCGTGTGAGGCTGTTCTGCTGTTCTTTTTCAGTGTGGAGGGTGGTTATGTAATTGATAATCAATTGTATTCACAGGCTGCCGTCCATAGAAAAGGAAAATATCTTTGCTTGGACACAGGGGTCTCTTGAGGTGTGACATGCATTGACATGTTAATGTACATTATTTTGCATTTTACCCCACCTTTTTTCAATTTTGGGTTGTAGTAAACAACATGTAGTTAATAGACGACGTTGACCGAGGTACCAAGTTTGCTCAACTGTTATTGGAGTACAGACCAAAAAGGGGCAGGACTTAGGAGGGAATCTTTCCCTATTCAGTCCTTAAAGGACATCCTCGGGCTGCCTAAACGAGAGGAGGCCAGCCCCAGACCCTAAATCAAAAACACTTACATTTTACTCAGTGTCAGTTCAAATGTTTTTATAGTAGTTTGTATATAGTACTATATAGTTTAACTGCTTTTAATAGTGAAGTAGTGAGTAGATCTAAGTATATTTGTATACAAGCAATTTTACTTGTACTCGAGTGAAATTTCTTTCAAGTAGCAGTACTTTTATTTGAACGAAATATTCTAGTACTCTTTTCTTCCCTGACCATTTTCAAGCTTCAGGTTCTCAACTGTGAGAATTTTTTGCTTTTTGTTGTCCTGTGATATAATAAATGGAATATTTTTAAGATACAGACTGCTGTTTGGATAAAACAAGCAATTCAATTTCATTTTATAGACAAAGCAATCAGTTAAGTGAGAAAATGATCAGTGGATCAGCAGCTCTAAAGTGAAGGACAAATGCTAAAAAACAAACAAACATTAAATATTAAAGGTCTTTGAGTAATGAGACTGGACTACAACATTAATGTGAGAGTAAAAATTTATATTACCAGCTTATGACATTAAATATGTTCCAGGGAAACTTGTGAATTTGTTCATAAAGCCGTTCATAAGAAGAAGATTGCTTTTTTTTGTGTGTGATTTGTTTTATGTTTGTTTTTTTGTTTTGTATAATTCTTCTTGTATCACTTTTTCTGTCTTTCGATCTGTTTGAGACTTTTGTTGCAGAATAATGACTAGGTTTTGAAACAAAATATTTGGACTCAGTAGTAGTAGTACAATGGGTAGTTTTGTTTTTATTTTGACTTGATTTGAA
>JAJHUR010104958.1:3017-14766 GCA_027495735.1 Lutjanus campechanus
AAAAAAAAAAAAAAAACAGCTGTGCAGGTCCTGTACGTGGTTGAGAGCCGAGCCGGATGACAAGGGCTTCAATGAATAGTTTTAGTTTATAACGCACCACATTTAATTGTCGGTAACGGTAACGGCGTTGCAACGATGGGAAAAGTAATTAATTAGATTACTCGTTACTGAAAAAAATAACGCCGTTAGTAACGCCGTTATACTCTAACGCCGTTATTACCAACACTGGTCATGTCTGAGCATTTCCTGCTTTGAAACTGCAGTGAGCAAGGGCAGTCTAAAAAAAAAAACTGATTCATTCAGGCTGGGTATATGATGTCATAAATCCCAGGAACCAATCCCGTTAATTGAGGAGGGGGTGCTATACAAATCATTAGCAGCGATGCCCCGCCCACAGGAGAAGCCGGATGTAGCTAGTTACTGTGATTAGCTGGCAAAAGAGAGGAGAAGCCAGGAGCTGCAACGTAGGGGTGGGGGTGGGGTGTGGGGGATGTGGAGAAGGCGGCGACTATTTGCATATTTAAGAATCATTGAATACTAAATGAAGGCAAGGTGCAGAGCTACAGGTACACCCTTTTAACAAGGTATTTGTACTTATGTTGCACATAACACACAGACACAATTTATTACTTCTTGCAGAGCATTTTATTTTGTATAAAACATGACTGGAGGCGGACTTTAAAATTACAGTCTTGTCCTTATTGCTGAAAATATATCAACTGTGTTATTAATTTCGGAAAATATTTATGTTTCTCATATCAAATGATTGGTGTATTTCAGATCTGTGAGTTATGAAGGGAAATATTTTAAGAAATGTTATAATTGCCCCAGGTCTCCCCTGTCTCACATTCTGATTATTGTCTTAATATTGAGCAAGTCTCTGAATATAATGACTTAAAATCACAATGACCGGTATGAAAGTCATTTTGAAAAAGTGTCTCATATTTTTAGTCTTTTTTTTTTTTTGAGATACTAACCCAGTATTTTGAAATACTAAACCATAAGTTTAGTTTTTAAGACATTATTTTGACAGAGTTTCTCATTAATGACTGACAGGATCTTGTTTCATAGAGAACAAGCATTACATACACATGTATCTGTCTGTTTCTTACAGAGACTCCAGCCTGCAGTGTAGTTCAGACACTTCACTGATACAACACAGAATTATAGAGAAACACGAGGCTTTGTGATCAAATAAAGGTTTTTATATCACGTCACCATGTCTGTGCATATTGACACGCACTCATCCTGAGCTCTATTTCTCTTGCTCGCACTCTGCTGTGAGTTAACCAGTTGACATTTTCTGTAACGCTGCTCTGCCGCCCTCTCAAGCACATGTTGCCCTACACACAGGTCAGGATGCACGTATACATAGCGACAGCGCTGTGTGAGTGGACGTGTACTTGCATTAGTCGTGTGAAGGGGACAAAGTCTGTGCACGCACTCACTTTTCAAAAACTCACCACCCATTTTTAGGAGGCAAGTCTCTAAAAGCTGCTCCTGAAAAGGTCAACCACTCAATTTAAAACTTGTTATTTAAAGACTTGGTCTCTGGTTAACCTCGCGGTTAGCGCTGGGGTTTGGCTTGCAGTGGCCATGGTTAAAGGTACTTCTCCTTCTGAACTGAAAAACTGTTCCTCACCAGGACTCTTTATACAAGAACCTCTTTCCTGTCAGTGCATATTTAGATGTTCTTTCTTTTCTCTTTCTCTCAGTATGAAGTTCTTCTTTTTACTGTTTGGTACATTTGACATTTAAATGAAACCTGCCCACAAGTGGAGAGCAACAGGCAGCCTTTTATGGAGCTTTGGGGGCGTTGAATATTCTAATGATCAGACTTCAGTGACACCACCTGTTCATAACCAGGTGACATTTAGCAGTTTGATATACTGATGAAACATGAAAAATCTTCTTACCTGGGTCCAGTGTGAACATCCTTTAAGCCTGTGTTTGCAGGGTTTGGTTGGTTCCGATACAGTTACTACTCAGCTGTTAAAAAAGTATCCCAATATTAAAGTAATGTAACTGGATTACTTTTCGTTACTTGTGAATTACCTCAGTATAAGATATGGTGACATTGTTTAGTGTTTTTCGGGCTGCAGCTGACAATTATTTTCTTCACTGATTAATTAGTGGATTATTTTTTCAAATCATGGATTAGTTATTTGGTCCAAGATGACGTCCTCAAATGTCTTGTTTTGTCCACAACTCAAAAATATACAGTTTACTGCCAGAGAGGAGTAAAGAAACCAGAAAATATTCATATTTAAGAACTAAATTTTTATTTTTTAATTGAAAAATTGCTAAAAACAATTAATTGATTAATTAGTCCTGCCACAATCTTGTCATATGGAAAATAGGTCCAAACATGTAGAGCACAAAGACGTATGTCCACCTATTACAATTGTTCAATGTCCCCCAGTTAAAGAGGTGGGGGTGTTCAGCTCAAATAACCTAGTTTAGCTAAAAATTAAAATAAAATAAAAAGAGAGAGATGAAGTACAGTAAGATGATATGGAAATATATTTCATAATTAATCATATGCCAATATTAAATCAACTTGATCATTTGAAGGGACAACAATTGCCAATGAATTTTAGATTAGAAATACAACACTGCCCAATTTAACATGACTTCTGTATAAACCAGACCCACTTCTGGTAGTCTATCCAGATACAGATACAGATCATTTCCTGTGTTGAACAGATACAGATAAGGACGTCTCTGTGCACCTCTGATGCAGATATGGAGCCGTAGCTGAACTACCGAGCTGCTCCAAAATATATTTAAATTCTAAGTTTAATTACATGTACTCCACTTCTGCTTTGCTTTGTGCGTCACTGTGCGTGCGTGCTGGTAGAGCATGTGATCCGAAGAAAACAGGGACCCGCTCATGAAAAATAATGAGCCCTTTTCAAAGCGGCAGCAGAAGCACAGGTGTTACTAACAACATTAACTTTGGCTCTGGCTCCGTTCTATCCAAGCGTCCATGACAGTGTGACAGTGAGCCAGCGTGAACAACACCAGGTCCTTGAAACTGAATTCACCCGTCATTCATTTTATTATTCACACCTGTGTTTGTCACACTGTGACATGTCGGTGCGTCCTCTGTATCTTAACACCAGTTGTGGTGAAAAACCCTACTGGGTACCTTTGGTTAAGTCTCCAGAGAGCAAAAGAAAAGTTGAATGTACTGCCCTTCCAAGAGACTAAATCAAGTGTATGTGCAGGCTTGGGGAGTAACTGATTACTATATATGATAATATTTTTGAGCTGTGGACAAAACAAGACATTTGAGGATGCCATCTCTGACATTTTATGGGCCAACTATTAATCAATTATTGGTGAAAAAGGATTGACAGATTGATTGATAAAGAAAAACCCTCCCAACCCTGTGTATGTGTATGTGCGTCTGTGTCCAGCGCACACATAGCAGGTCAATATCAAACATAAATGGGGATCAAGTCTTGTGATTTCGGGGTGTCTGCCAAGCTGCCCCTAAACATGAATGAAATATCACTGTCATGGCCCGTTTTAGCGTTTTTTTGACTATTTATCACACCATGTCATTTCATGTAGCTCTGCAGAGCCTCTGTGCTGTGTCTTCACAGCCAACGAGACTAAAAGTCTAAATCCCCTCTAGCAAGCCTGAGGCTGCAATATTCATTACACACAACAATATGAAAACGTTGGATGGGAGAAACAACATACTGATGAGTTATCTATTCTTACAGCCTTGCTGTGAAGGGGGCTGAAAACATAATGTTTGACCTCAGGCTGATGAGCAGAAGTGTTCACCAAACTTTGGCGGGGAGCTTTAATGTGCTCAGAGGCTGATAAAGAAAGCAGTGTTTTTGTTTTATGTAATATGTTGTATGTAACTGGAAAGGTTAAGGATAGAGCTTGACAGAGCTCGAGGCAAATCGACAGGGTGTAAAAAATTATCATGATCTGAGCTCCCACGTGTGCTTGGCAGTCTGGCCAAACAAAGGTGAGCATTTAGCCCAATGATGGTGCCAAAGAAAAGGCTTATCATAATACCAAACTGGACCTGATCCTGGAAATGCTGTGATATTTCAAACATGGACATGGGGACTGTAGTAGTTGAAAGGCTGAGCAGGGGGTCAGCAAAAGGTGATACCACCATCATCCACAACATATTTCATTTTGATCCAACTATTCAATATCTTCTTTACAAAGTTGAAAGTTGGATCTGAGGGTGGTGGAGGAAGGCTTCGGAAGTGTTACAACTGTAAAGGGCTCCCTGAGGAGCGTGAATCTGCTCAACAGAGATTTAAATTTGTGGGGCAGTACAAGAAGAGACAGAGGCCAAATGCTGAGCTCAAAGATTCTAACCTGACACACCAGATGGTTTGTTGCACAGAACCATCTGGGAAGTCGTCCTTAGAAACTGTTTGGAAAAGGGCAGGCACTTTCAAAAAACACTTGGCAGGTGATTGGATGAACCATGTGTCTATTACATCTAACCCAGGCTTAACTGTAACCAATCAGATCAACGCTTCCATGGACCCGTCATGCTGGCATCTCACCTAAAACCACAGCTGCCAGCAGTCCCTCCTAGGATGCTGATTAGCTGCACCACGTTTGGTGCGGGAACAAACAGATAACTTGAAGCCTGGCAAGATGGATTATTGCGTGATCTTGTGATCTTGCAAATCCAGCTGCCTCGCAAGGTAACTAGGATTTTACCTCTGAAGGGAAATTTTTGGCATAGAATAGGCCCTAAATGTCATACGGCCCATCATCCCTTTGGGACCTTGATTACCTATGTCAAATCACATTGCACAGTAGTTGCCAGCACCGTTGACGAAATGACAATGCCATTCGTCAGAGTCTTTTTACTGAAGTCCAAAGTCAAGTCATAAACAAGTCAAGTCAATGTAACAGTGAGATTCCATCTTTATTGATTCAGGAAGTTACTGAGCTGTTAAGCTAATGTTAGCTAAGGATTGATTCGCTAAGTATGCTAATATTGACTTTGACTTACTGTTTTTGTGCAACTTAAAATGTCGAACAGAGTTGAAAGTTGTGTTATTTTTTGACCTGCATGTTTTGCATAGTGCAGCCCCTTTTCTATTTTGTACCTCACAGTTTTTTGAGTGACCAAAATCATCTTTGGTATCATTTTCTTCCAGCTGGAGCTCGCTAACATAGTGTTTGTTTTTTATGGTTCTTTCCTACAACTTGATTGGATGTCGATGGAATGAATTGATTCATGGATTGAAACTTTTTAAATAACAGACTTTTTCATCTTTAAACTTGGGGGAAGGTGTCAAGTATTTTCATGTCAAAAGGCTCAAGTCCAAGTGAAACCATGAGTCACCGGTGTTAAAGTCCAAGTTATAGTTGCAAATCTTTTTTGATTTTGTCAAGTAGGGTCTAAAGTGATAAAGTTTGTGAGTCAAGTCTGACTCAAGTCCAAGTCATTGTGATTCAAGTCTGCCTCTGGCATTCGTAGCCCCTGTATAATAAGCTGCGTTTCTTTCCAATTCCTGAAAATGAAGTCTTGTACCTCGCTGTTTGTCACATTTTTTGGCATTTGTAATATTTCTCATTATTTTCTGAATTAAATTCTACCTTTTGGGGAAATTCTGTCCCATTCTTATTTGAAAACACATTGGAAACCTGTCTTTAATATAACAAAAAGGGCTCTCAAGGTTCTTACAAATGTGGAAGGTCTGTCTATTCCAATAACCCTGATTTATCCTTTGTACTGAGGTTCTATGAATACTCACAGTGTCCTGGCAGGCTGGTAACTTTGGCCTTTGCTAGTCAACAGCTTCATCCACTTGTTATGAAAGTAATATTTCTATTTAAAGAGTCTCTTTCCCTGAAATATGATGGTACATCATGTAAGCATGATAGTCCTTTGCTCTGTGTAAGGCCGGCATTGTACATTCTATTTTTTAAAATGATAGCTTACATATATCATTATTCAATTACTTTTTTATTATTGTGTTCTCCTTGATCCCAGGTGCAGTTCCTTTACAAATCGTGTAGGTTTGGAGGTGCAGTGCTGCACCTCCAAGTTGGCAGAGTGCCTGATTTGGGGTCTCATCTCTTCTCTTCCCACTCTGTAAAAGATATGGTGGATGTTGAGCTAAAAAAAAAATGATATTGTTGGTGAGGGAATATGGTGGGTCTTATTGAGAGAATAAGTCAAAAATGACTTGAGGGTAGGGCAGAGTTTATTCATGGCTGACCTGAATTTGGCTCTTGATAAATATGAAAAAACAAGTCTTACACAAGTTCTAGTATTCAGTTTGCATCACCACAGTCTCAGATCACCTTCTTGGATTATGGTAGACTTCGCTCTGCAGGGGTGGGAGATTAAGTGCTGAGTCATCCCTGTTACTGAAGTGTAAAACAACCACTGAGGAATGCAAGGTGTCACCGTAAATCATCCAGTTTCAGTTTGTACAGACAGCAGCTCTAAAGATGGGCTCGTTCACTTTTCCCACAGTTGTATATAATTACCCACCGTCAGTAAAAGTCCATCAGCCATTGTTTTAGTCTTTCACTTTTATGTGCTGCCTAACCTACAAGACAGGCAGGCAACTTTTGATGTCATTTACAGAGGAACCTCACTCTAATGAGAACTGCACCAGATTCCCAAGAACCTCTTAGTTTTACTTTACATGACCTGACTGGGAAGGTTGTATGGTACAATACGATATGATAACATACTATACCATACAATACAGTACAATACGATCTGATACGGTATGATACAGTATGATACAATACAATACTGTGCGATATAGTACAATACAATACAATCATACGATACGATAACATACAATATGATACAGTACTATACATTGTGATATGATACAGTACAATATGGTTCAATATGATATCGTACCACATGATACGATACAGTACAATACAATATGATATGATATGGTACCATATGATATGATATGATGCGATATGATACAGTACAATGAGATACAGTGCTATACAATGCAATGTGATACTTTATGATATGTTAAGATACAATACAAGACAACTTTATTGTCAGTATACATTGGCATTCATTTTGTGTAGGTTACACAGTTGCTAAATAAATATACAGCTCAGACGCATTTAAGACCAGCATGACTTCTTCTCAGTCATCATATTTTGATTTCTCCATGTGGACACAGATGATGAAGGATGACATTTGTCCAATCAGTGAGTTACCTGTCAGTCTGTGTACCGTCATCTTTACTCCTCTTGGTTTGTTGGTAAAAAAAAGTCAGTGTGAACATGAACCAGACCAGAACTGAAACACGACAATGTGTCATTTTTTCTTTTGGTGTGGACCAAATGAGCCACACTATAGGTGTGAAATCACGCCAAGGGCCTGTTCACACCTACCTTGATTGGTCTGGACTCAACAAAAACTTTTCAGTTCCAAACCAAGATTACACGTCTGAAACCGACGGTCTTAACCAAACAGCCAAACCATTGTTGGACAAAAAAAGGTGGTGTAACTGTGGCTCAAATTTAACCATGATTAGATTCATTTCATGTGTGAAAACATTTTTTGACTGGTTCTGACTGGTTCGGGCAGATTTTGGATGTAAATTTGGCAACTAGTCTTAGTATTGTGCTTGAAGTTGGTGCTACTGCTTGTAGCTCCATATTGGTATTATAAGCCACATTAACATAACAACAGTCTTGCTAAAAACTGAAAATTTTCTCCTTTAGATTTTTAAAAAGTTCCATGTAGAGGCAATAGTGTTGTGAGGGCAACACAGATCTGCAAAAATGAAAATGCTGTAGTCGCATGTCATGCCGGTAGTTGGACTGTGTAGTAAAACACCACAGAATAACACAACTTGCCTGCGCACAAATGCTGTCTTTTACAGAGCAGTGAGTACAACCAAACAAGAAGATAATGGTGAGTGTACACTTGAAAACAGATAATTTTGTCTGTTAATTTTGTCATGAAGTGGGGTTGTTACTCAGAGTGATTTTGGACTATGGTAGACTCGATAGTCTCGCACATGGCTATTTGGCTGAGAACGTAAGATGAACTGCATGTTACCAGTTTACATGGAGATGGTAATGTTGGCCTATTCAAAAGATTATACTCTGAAACCCAGATTCAAAAGTTTTCAGGACTCATACTGTAGGTGATGACGACAGGACATATGTATGTGATGTGTAGTTCTTTCGTGCTTTTGCTTAATTGCAAAGTGAAACCAAAACTAATCGGATTGAATCCATATAATGTAATGTAACTTGATGAGTTTTGTATTTTAGTTGAACAGAGCGAGTCTGTATGGAGTTTGGTTGAATATAACATTTAACTTAAATGCATACAGGGCAGGTCTGAGGTGAGATTTCTCTTCCTCATTCCGGTCACGGCTCATGGATTTGAATTGGTGTTATTACAGTAATATTTGGTGTCTAGGCTCTGACCTTGTCACTCCCAACGATGACAGACCGAGTTCAACACAGCAGGGAGTGAGAGCAACAATAATACCCCCCTCCAGGGGAACCCACTCAGAACCTACAGGTGGTTGTTGGGTAGGATTCGAGTCTTTTGAAATTTTCTGAACAGCAGCAGTAACAACAAGGGACATCATGGCTGTAACTACACCGGTTCAGTCGCGTAACGGCCACACATCAAACAGGTGTCTCTTGAAGATTTAGTGTTTCTTTTGTCAACAGACACAGTGAAAACTACAAAAAATAAAGACATGAAAAACAAAGTTAAAGATATTTCTTTGTTTCCACATGATGTAATCCAGTTGCATGTAATCTGTTACTCTAGAAGCCGAGGTCTATGTGTGATTGAAGCTTCGCCGCTGACTGCAGTGACTATTTTCCCTGCATGTCAGTGTCACCTTGAACATTGATGAGCGGCAGGTAAACCTGACACTAAGATGATATAAAGGGAACAGCTGGTGGAGGAAGATGTCACACACGCGGAGACGCACACACTTGGAAAGAAAAGAAACAGCTGAGCATCTGTAATGAAGTCATGGCCCTCTGGACTCCCTCTGAAGGTCACATTCAGTCCTGTCCAATCATCAAGTGTCGGGTGTCGTCCAAAGTGCACCAGGACAGCACTTTAAAAGGATAGTTTCATAAGCTACATGTGTCTTTACACAACAAGTAATAATATAAATTGTTACCATGAATGGATTATGAGAAGATGGGCCCCTGTATGTAAAAGGCCCTGTAACATATGATGTTGTTTCGCCTCTTTTTGTAGTTGCTTTGTGTCTCTTTGTGTCCGTTTAGCGTATTCTTGTAGTTTTGTGACTCTTTGTGGTTATTTTATGTCTCTTTGTGGTCATTTTGTGTCTCTCTGTGCGGCTCGTTTTGTCATGTTGTGTTTGTCATTCTGTATTTCTCATTGCACAGCTGAGTAGTTATTTTGTGTTGCTTTTTGACCCCCCCTCCACCTTTTTTAACCATTTTGTGTCTGTTTGAGGACATTTAGCATCTCCTTGTGGTCCTTATGTGTTTCTTTGTACTCGGTTTGTGTCTCTTTGAGCAACATTTTGTAGGTGAAGCCCATGAGGGGCCCTGACCGCTTGGGCCCCTGGGCCTGTGCCTGGTAGTCCCATTCAATAATCCATTCATTATTGGTACCTCAAATAGATTTTGGGTTGACCCACAGTGATGTTTTACAGCTCAGTCAGTACACTGAGGTTTGAAGATTAATGGGTTGAACCTGAACCACATTAAGACTTTTTATATGTTACTGCTCCACTTGTGCAGTGGTGACATTATGTGAAACTGGGGTCTGAACTAACCTACACTGAGAGTTCTGTGAATGTAATTACACTAGACTGATTTTAAAAAGGGGAATTAATGTGCACATCAAAGTATTAATACTCATGACCTTACTATGTCCTTCATGTGAATCAATATATTCATTTTTACTGTCTGTCAAGACTGAAGGGAAGACGAGAGTAGGGGAGGATTTCTCTCATCTGGCTAATACTGTTTACTGTCTCAATATAGATTCAGAGAATTACTAGTAATATAGGACTATTTTCACAGAGTGGAGCTTTGATCAGACTGCTGAGACATTTAATGCAGAAGCATCAACATAATAACTGACATTTTACGGTTGCTTGTTGTACTCAGTAAGAAAGTTTGTCGTACTGTCTGTGGTCCCACACCGGCTGAGGACCTGTTTGTTTAGGACCTGTAATACCCAACATGTGAATGAATGTGCATTGAACGTGGATGAGAATTAAAAGCCACAGCAGTTGGATGAGATTGGCAACAACAAAAGCCACTTGGGAAGAGAAATAAATGAAGCAAGACAGAAAAAAAAGCCTTTCCTACAGAGATCAGTTTTGTTCTGTCAGATTGTGTTATGTTCCACTGTCATGCCACCTCCTGACATGCCCGTTCCTGATGTCTCCTGCTGTGTGGTCCTCTGTGGCAGCTCCTGGAGGCCGGCGCTGACAGCAGTCTGCAGAGGAAGAGGAGACAGAGCCAGGACTTCCTGCAGCCCTACATCGCTGCCAAGCTGGACACTCTGCCTGAGACCTTCACTCTGGGTGATGAGAAGAGATACAACAACTACTACAACAAACCGCTCCCGGGACAGCAGCAGTACCGCTGCTTTGTTCTGGCTGACCTGATGGACCAGGAGACTGTGAGTCACCTCTATTTTCTTTATAAGCTTAAACCTTAAATATATTTTAAAGCTCCAGAGGTTGAACTCAGGCTGCTGGGCTTTAATAAACAAAGAAAGTACAAAGACTTAATGTACTTTAGTGGATGTTTTCAGCTGTACTTCACTTGAGTGTTTATTTTTCTGACAACTTTTTACTTTTACTCCTTACTTATGAACACAAATGTCTATACTTTCCACTCCTTACATTTTCAACACGGTTTCTTTAGCTTTAATTCATTTGAGGGGAATTATTGATTTTTATTCTGCACCATTGCACTCCACCTTCCAACATCATGACTGATTTCATGACCAAATGGGCGAGACAGTAACTCATAGAAAAGATGATTCCTCCGTGTATCCATCAGTACATATCATATTCAACAGATGGAAAAAGATGGAAAACAACGCAACACGAAGAAAAAAGTCATAAAACACAAAAGACAAAAACGGTGTAAAACACATGATGATGAAAACAAGAAAGACGTGACGAGACAAAAACAACATAAAAGAGGTAACAGGACAAAATGACCTTATACATGTAATAAATACAACTTAAAGGACACAAGGAAACGATGAAAGATGAAACGAGACTAAAAGGACATGAAAAGACACAACAAGAGTCAAACTGTCAAAGATGTAATAAGACAAAATGACCCCAAACACGTAAAATGGTATAAAATATGTAACAAGGTGAAAAGGATGAAGACGTGGTGGTAATTTCAGTTTTGTTTAACTTGGAGCCTAATTTCCATGTTTTTGTGTCTAATGTACTAATGGGAACAATTATTTTGGACACTGGTCCAGTACTGAGCGAGACCTCAGTGTAATACAACTAATGTAAACATAATTGTGTCATACATAAGTTGTCATTACTGCTTCATTTTAGTTATTCATATGATTTTTATATGCAAACATTATTCTAAGACTTAAGCTGAGATGATTTATAGGTCAGAATTATAATATTTGTCATAAAAAGCAGCATATATTCTTTTGTGTACATGAACACAAAAGACATTTAAGGTTTCTGTCTAAATGAAATAAAATCCACTTTTTAAAAATTATTTTAGTATTTATAATGATGCACAAAGTTTT
>JAJHUR010104960.1:0-17546 GCA_027495735.1 Lutjanus campechanus
GGTTTCAGTGGAAAAAGTCAGTTCAGGCACCAGTTCATCCACCCACCCACCATCCTCTTCCCTTTTCAGTTGCAGTAAATAAACCCGTCAGACCCTGGTGTCTCTTGCTCTCTGCATGCTTGCTGTGTTAGTTCCTGTGTTCTGTCCCTGGGAACTGGTGCTCCCCCCGCGCCCCTCCCCCTCCTCACAGCACTGTTCCCTCCTATAGCTTTTTCAAATTATACTGTAGTTTATGTGAATGATGTTGAGAAAAAAAAAAAGAAAAGGAAAAAACCTTTGTGGCGACGTACAGTACATGTACATTCATGCTAAGATTATCTGTATGTATGTAGCATTCAATTACACACAGCACTAACAAATAAAACTTTTTTCATTTATACATGTACACGAGTCAAGAAATTATTTAAGAAGCACAACAACTGAGATGCATTGTTCTTCTAATGTTGGAGCGTTTTTGACAATTCATGGATTTTTTAATTTCTAAAATATTTGCTTTTAGCCTCTTGAATGTTTATTGCAACAGTACACATTCAAAGATCAAATTTTCATCCGTGTTAGTACGAAATGTGTCCTTGAACAAGACACAGATTCTCACTGTCAGGAGGTGAGCTTGACCTCTGTTGCTGTTCTGCTGAGGGTAACAGAACAACAGCGCCATCTTCTATGGATTAAGTGTTAGAATAACCCACTGACCATAGCTCACACTGAAGACAACTATCAGTGTGTATAATGAACAAACATTAAGTCCAGCACTACAGTACATCACATATTATTTGTAATGCTCACATAGTTTTGCTTTGTTTAAAAGTACTGAGAACAAAATGTACTGCAATTATCAGCAGTAAAAGTACTTGTTATCATGGATGACCAGCTGCTATCATTGGATTATTATTACTGAGATGCATTAATGTGTAACTAATATTTTAATGTTGACGTTAGAGATAGTTTTAATAAATTTAATTTCAAGTACAATATTATTAATAGGCTATTAAATTAAGAACATGAATTGTTCTTAGTGATTGCAGTACCATAAAAAGAAATAAATCTGTAAAATATCCAGTGGGATAAGTATGTTTTTAATCATTCAAATTTAGCTTAGTGATTAATAACATGTTTTTGTGGTGTGACAAACACATTTATTGTTGCTTTACATTTTTTTAATATACAGAAAAAAGTAATTTTTAAAAATAAGTCTATATATATATTGAAGAATGTATTAATATACAGAAATAATACAAATGTACAGAAATAAAAATGAATGAAAATGCTTCTAATTATTTTACATTGTTGTCTTTATACATCTACATTTAAGTATTCGTTTGTGAGCTATTTTTTCATGTTTTTCTTAATTTTCTTATCTATTCTTTTATTTATTGACATTGATTGATTTAGATCGATATTGATATTTCCACATTCATTTTTGTATTCTATTACAGTTTTATCCTTTCTAAATGGCACTCCAGGCTCAGTATAGTTCTATGAGATTTTGAATGGACTCACAGGAATACCATAAAAAAGAATAATTTCGGCATGTATTTATATATTTTTGAAAATATTTATGTATTTTTTATAATATAAATTATTTTTCCTTAACATATATATATATATATATATATATATTTAAATATTTAAACAAATGTATTCAGAGATAAATGCGAAAATGAATGAAAAATATTATTTTATTCAAATTATTATTTGTCTTTATATTCCCACATTTATTTTCTTGTTCCTTTTTAGATGTTTTCTTTTTATGGTACTGTCATGACTCCAGTTTTGGGGAAAATGTTGATGTTCTGTGGATAAAAGACGCTCTGACAACTTCTGCCCACGCTCTATCACATCCCCGTCACTAGAGGGCGCTGCGTCCCGGCTGCTCTCTCCTCTTCTTCACCCCGGCAGCCAGCTGCTTTCACATCCGGGCGGCTCTCTCGCTCCTCTTCAATCGCAATCCGCTTCCCTTCCCTGCGCTCACGACCGGGGAGGTCTGTGGCTGCAGAAGAAACCACCGAAACCCGGGCCCTCCGTCGGCGTCTGGTACCGGGCCACTGAGGCGCTGCTCCCCCGCACAGTCGGTCGCACATGACGCGGGCTCCGCCGATGGTGGTGCACGGCGCCGAGCGCTCCCCGTCGGTGCGACATCTCCGCGCTGAAGTAGCATCGCTGGCTAACGTTAGCTAACAACATCGATCTCTCTGCTGCTCCACCCCCCCTCTCCCTCCGGCCGACCCCCGCTAACGATCCGTCACATCAACAGTTGATTGATAGCTAACACTGGACCACCGAGGGCAACCCCCCTCCACGACCGTCCATCGGCTAGCGCAGGGAGCCCACCCGCCTCCTCCCCGAACGATTCGGATTGAGGCCCCGCAAAGAGAGCGAGCAGCTCCGGAGTTTTAACCCGTGATATTTAGACCCCCTCTTCTCCTCCTCTGTGGCCTTTTAGGGGTCCGTTTCCTCTCTACCTCAACACCCCGATGCCTCCCCGCCCCTGTGTGTAACCTCTGCTGCACTATCACCCCGACTCTGATCACCCCCCTCCGACTCCCGGCGACAGCGGCTCTGCTGCTGCTGACAATCCGACCAAGGAGCGCTGCTCGGCGGGTACTGACTGCGGCGAACCCCGGTGGTCATCTCCGGTTCTCTCTTTTCCTCTTCTCTCAGTGTGGCTGCAGAGGGAAGCTAGCTAGCTGGCTGGCTGGCCTGTTCCACTTCACACCCACACAGACAGCAAACCCGGTTACTGATCTACCCCATCCAACCCCCACATCTCCAGTTTATCCGTGATCCCCACCCTCAGCAGATCTCTGTGACACCCGCCCAGCAGCGCCCGAGCCTCGGGTCTCGCCATGCCGGGTCCGGTGGCCGGTAGCAAGTCCCGTGTGTACGCAGACGTCAACACACTGAAGAGCCGGGAGTACTGGGACTACGAGGCCCACGTCCCCAACTGGAAGTGAGGACATTTAGCTGCTTACAGCCGTGATTGCATGCATGTGATGTCTGATCAGAGATAACAGCTCTCTGTGTGTATGTTGTCCCTGATGGAGGAGGGAAAGTGTGGCAGATGGGTGTCTATTCTTATACATGTAGCTGTGAGGGTGTGATGACACCATGGTAGTACTGTCTCCCAGCCCACCACCCTGCTGCTCTGCACCGTCTAACACTTTCCTCAACCTCACCTCCATCTCTGTCCCCGTCTTCACCCCGTCTGTTGACCTCAATAACATGAGAACCAGAAACCGCTTCATTCCCTGAGGCAGGGCTTCATCTCAGTGACCAGAACACTCACTTACTCACTCACTGACTTCACTGCACGCCGACGATGAAAATATTTTTCTTTCCTCCTCACATAGTCACACAAGCTCACTGCACTGTTTCTCTGTCTGTCCCCATAGCAACCAGGAGGACTACCAGCTGGTTCGTAAGCTGGGCAGAGGGAAGTACAGCGAAGTGTTCGAGGCAATCAACATCACCAACAATGAGAAGGTGGTGGTCAAGATCCTGAAGGTAAGCAGTCAGATCTCCTTGAGCTCAGTGTCTGTGCTGAATGTGTGCTGTGGAGAAAAATAGTGTAATCTCAAGAATGAGTACCTTTACTTGGTAGTATTCCTGACACTGTTTTCATGAATTGTAATTATTTAAGTAATTTTTCATGCAGTAATGCCAAACATTCCCCTGAAAACAAATCTCTTTGGGTTTTGGACTCTTTGTTGGACAAAACAGGCAATTCTAACATGTCACAGTGGGCTTTATGAAACTGTGATTGTCATTTTTCACTCTTTTCTAATATTGTTTAATGAAAATAGCTGGCAGATTAATAGATGATCATGAAAAGTAATCGTTATTCTTTGCTCCGCTTATTGTTTTTGTTTGTAAGAGACTTTGGATAACAGGTTTTTGTGTCAAACCCTGTTGACTTGTAGGAATGGTAGAGGCTTAAAGGTGGTGCCGCAGGATTGTCTTGCAGATGTTAATTTTGTGTGTTAGACTAATAGATAGATGTTCAGGTTAGTGCTAAAACCTTAAGTCAGTCAGTTGACATAGATTTAACTTTAAGGGCTGTATGATCATATTGCAATTACTTTGACAGATATTGTGATTTTGGTAACGTTCACCATGTGTGTGAAAGATCATTTTTACATCACAGTTTTCTGTTTTCTTGCATCTGGAGAACAAGACTGGTTGGTCAGAGCATCTCTGCAGCACCACAGAGCTGCACCACAATGCTGTTTTGAAACGCATTTTCCTTTAATCAAAAGATTGCATCTTCAGTGTTTGGATGTTGTGTGATTTCCAAGTGATTGTGCAGCCCTGATTTTGATAGCTGATTACTTAAAGTCATTTGTTCTTGCCAAAATGTCAACCATTCCAGCGTTGCAGCTTCTCAAACTGTGAGAATTTCTGACTCCTCTTGGTCTTGTGTGATATAGTATAGTGAATATCATCTAGGTAGTTTTCATTCTGATCACCTCACATTGATCATTTTTATTGCAGAAAAATGCTTTTGACAAACAAACAGGCAGAGTCTGTTTATCGATGCAGTATTGCTGCGCAAAATATACTGATATTGTGATATTGTGCTGTGTTGATGTTTTCCTCTATGAGGTTGCGTATTTTGCACAGCAGGTGTATTTAGTGTCTTTTAATTCTTTAAATTGAAATTTGTATTTATTTGAACTTTTTTTAGTTTGATTTATGAGTTTACTTGACAGAGACGGCACATGTTAATATCATTTCTGAAAATAAACCAGATTTAGCCAGAAAGACTCATTTTCATCTGAATTCCAGTTTAATTTTAATGTTGTTTTTTATATAAGAAGCAAAAAAGAGAACTACAGCTTAATCTCATTATACAACCCTGGGTCGTATGAATACAAATATACCTCATACCTTGTATTTCATCATTTATTCATAGAAGGCAGTACTAGTTGCTCAGTGTGATTGATCACTATTGCCTAGCTAACTGCTGTATAAAGCTAAGCTGACTTAGAGCTGCCACTGATGAAGAACTAAAGCTTCTTCCTGGTTCGCCTCTCAAGTATTTGTACATTTATTTATGGTTGAATTAGTCATTTTATGTCCTCCACAATGAAAGGCCACAACAAAGCTTTCTGTCCACTCAGAACACCAGTGATCTAAAACATAAACAAATAGATATTTAATCACGGATCTCTTTTGATGGATTATATGCAGGAGTCAATAAATTAAACGCCCTCAGTCCATTCTTGTCTTGCCACAGTCTGAAGCAGCGGTTAAAATGACCTCTAACCAGCGACAGGCCTCCTCACAGCATCCTGCTGCACCAGCATCTGTTCAGCTGTTACACCGCTGATTATAACCCTTTAATAACAAGATGCATAATGTATGTCTTTGTACACAGATTGACAGACTGATGCTGATGAATGCAGCAAGTTGAGCAGGATCAATGCTTACTATCTTGATGTGATCCCCCCCACCCATATATGCCAAGACCTCTCTTCTGAATCTCTGTCTTTGCTTGTCTTGCTTGGTTTGTCCTGGGAAATCAGCCGGTCAAAAAGAAGAAGATCAAGAGAGAGATCAAGATCCTGGAGAACCTACGAGGAGGGACCAACATCATCCGACTGGTGGACACAGTCAAAGACCCAGTGGTAGGCTCGCTAACGGCACACATGTCCTGTTAAAATAAGGAAATGAATGGAGAGAAACTGTTATGAGACGTCAGTTGCCTTTTGTTGTCAAGTGTCCTGTCTTCACAGAAAGATGGAAATTCTCAAGATTACAGATTCTGAGTTTTTATTTGTCCTAAAGGGACATTAAAATGATTGATTTTGGTACCTCAGAGTATTGGCAGATACCAAGTTCTTCAGATTAGATCCTTGATGCTTAACAAACATGCCGAATGTGCTTCTTTGCTTTCAAAATATTTTGAATTTTACATTTTTGTTCGCTAACATTTTCCTTCTGCACGGTCTTTTGTTGACAAATTGCTACAATTTTTTGCTACCTTCCTGTCACTGACAGTCAGTCGGTGTGATTGCCTGAAACTGGTGTCAGGAAGCTCAAGTGTGCGCATGTGTGTCTGCAAGAATGTGCACTACAAACAAACAAATCAGGGACCCAGTTACAAAAGCTTTGCTCTACAACACTACAAGTGGTGAGGAAAAAAAAAACTCCAGAGTACCTTTAACTTTAGTGCCAGTTAGTTCACTAAAAATGAACAGAAGAGAACAAAAAAACTAGGGTAGAATTTTAATAACAGTTGTAAAGAATCGGTTTTTAATATGAGTGAAACAGCTGTTTAATAAGAGCAGTATTGACATATTCAGGGTTTTCCCTCACCTGTCTAACTCAAAGTAGGACCACCTTTGTTGAACATTTCGACAAAAAACCTAAAGACTTTTCTTTCGCAAAAACTATCGCATTTTTTATCAGCAACTGCTTTGATTCGCTTACACCAAGCATGTGCACCTTCCACGTGCCAGTATAACCAGATAGGCCAATATTGGCTGGTCAATATATCACTCCGGCTCTAATATAGGCTCTGTGCCCTTTTTGTGCTTTTTCTTCATGTCTTCATCTGCCCTCAAGCTTTTTTTTTGCTGACATCCATAGCACGAGGTGTCGCCCACTGTGTATGGTGCGCATGGTCTCCAGGCTTTACCACCTTTGTCTAAAAAGGTTCAGGAAAAACTCTGATATTGTATCAGTGCATGTCTACTTAATATATTAATTGATTAATTCGATATTCAGTCTTTTTGTTGAATTGAAATATATTTCTCTGCTAAGTAGTTTGCTGTGCATTTGTTTCATTGTTTTAGAGTTCATTTGAGGAAATGAACCAAAAAAATCCCTGACTGTGTTGCTGTGACAGATTTTTGTTCCATTTGCCGCTTATCAATCCCAAACAATCACTCTCTTTGCAGCATGTGATCAAAGAGCTACCTTACATCACAAGTAAGCAACTGTTCCAACAGTGTAATGATGGGTTTAAGGAAATCATGGACTTGAGGAGTGATTACAGGTGTTGCAAATGATATAATCACTTTTTAGAGGCACTGATTGTTGATCATCAGCTTGGATGTGATTATTACTTTTATCACGGGACTGAAGCTTGTTGCTGTTGCCATGTGGAAGAAAGGAATTTGCTTTTTTTTTTTTGTGTTCATCTTGCAATTATTTAATTTATGGGAGCAGGGTTCCCACCAATATCAGAATTTACAGCTGTGCAATCCAAAGAGGTAGAGTCAGAAAACTTGATGAATTATCTGTAGAATTTGGGGAACATCTGGGAGTAAATGGGCCACTTTTATTCCTATATTATCAAAGTCTGTGCTGTTAACCAGACTGAGTACCTCTTTGTAGAACTGCAAACCATCAACAAACCAGGAAGGAAGAATATTTTTAGGTCGTGGAAGTGCTCTGACTTAGCCAGGGCGTCTTTCATTGCAGTGGTGGGAACCATGCAGGTCCTTTTTTTTGTTTGGGATCAAATCCGCTGTAAACTACAGGGGTTGGAAAAGGTTTCGACAGTTTGCTTGAAATCGAGCAACAATGACTGCTCGTCTGTGACACGAGCACGATGGAGCTGGTTTCACTTGTGAGTCCAGTTTGGGTCCAGCTCTCTTCCAGCAAGTTAAAGGGATAGTTGAGACTATTTGAAGTCGGGTTGCGTGAGGAACTTATCGATAGTCAGTGTATCACCTGCAGTGGATGTTGGCCAACATGTTTGGAGAAGCAGAGAGGAAGCTAAGCATTGTACTGCTGTGGACAGAGTCAACAGCAAAATATATTTTAGCAGCTTAAAAAAAAATTTTCACCTCACAAGCTCGCTTTAAGACTGTGTTTTCCAGTGGGAAACCATCGTTATATTGGCCAAATATTGCTGTCTTTCGCTCAAATAGACTCCTTTGGCAAAGTCAGTCGTTTTACTGCACAGAACAGTGTGAAACTGAATCTGAACTAACCTTTTAAAACATAGAAGTCACACAATAACAGATTCAGGCAGCAGTAAACCAGCAAATCCTGTGTCCTGCGAGATAAAATGACTAACTTCGCCAGTGGAGTCTGGTTGGCAAGGTAAAGCGGTGAAAATATTCTAAATACAGCGAACACTTAAACTGACATTGATTTTTGTCGATGGTAAAAGATGTTTTGCCGCTGATCCTGTCCTCTTTGTCTCCTCAAACTTGAAACGCATCTGCCTGCATCTTCTGTAGCTCAAACACTGACTCTGGAGTAGTCCTCGTACAACCCCACTTCAAATAATCTGAACCATCCCTTTAAGATCACACAGTGGGGGTTGTCAAATCTGTGATTAATCAGGTGACTAAATCAGTAATGAGCTCTGTTGTCATTGTTGGTGATGATTTTTTTGTTTGTTTGACTGATTTCGACTCTCTGACTTCTCCCCTCGCCCTTCTCTGTCTCTCTGCCGTGGCCGTACAGTCCAGAACTCCAGCACTGGTCTTTGAATGCATCAATAACACAGACTTCAAGGTACAACGATCACCTCTCTTCTTCTTGCTTCTTTATGTCTTTGAGGTCACATCAAAAGCAAAGTTCTCCCAGAAATTAAAATTCAGTCATTATCTACTCACTCTCATGCCAACTGAAGGTTGGGGTTAGTGTTTTTTAAGTCCACAAAACACTGCTGGAGTTTCACTGGAAAACAGTGTTGCAGAATCTCGTGACATTCACTTGTGTGCCTGCACTGTCACAACACACACACACAGTTCAGATGATGCACAGACGCACGTGAGCAGAGGATCTACAGCGAAGATTTAACTTAAAAACATGGTGTAAATGACGTCTTTCAAGTCAGCCTGGCATGCCGGGGCTTTAGGATACTTGGATTACACCGGACGAGCAGTATGGAGGCATTTCATGTTTTTATTCAGTTGGGTTTTTTTTCTGTTTTTGCAACGCTGTTTTCCTGTGAAACTCTAATGACCGAATTTTCATTTTTGGGTGAACTATCCCTTTAAATGTTTTCTGCTTACTGGACCTAGCTGCTTGTAAATCATGTCCCATATTGTAGTTTCTTGATCAGCAGGGGGCATCAGCTTTTTCCTGAAACTAATTTCAAATTCAATTTTAAGGTTCAAAGCCTGATGTCGGTTTTTTTTTTTCTCTCTCCGCTGCAGGAGTTGTACCAGAAGTTGACAGATTATGATATCCGTTTCTATATGTATGAACTACTGAAGGTGAGACCTTTTTTTCCCCTTTTAAAATGTTAAATTTAATGAATTTAGTCTCTATTCTTGGCATGGCTCGTGGGAATTCAAATGATTCTATACACATATTTGTATCTTTGTCTGCCAGGCGCTGGACTACTGTCACAGTATGGGAATCATGCACCGTGACGTTAAACCCCACAATGTGATGATCGACCACCAGTTGAGAAAGGTAGGTGGTGCCCTATATAGTTTTTTTTCCCTCACACACCCACACACACTCTGAAGATTATCTCTCACCTGCTATTTCAGTCCAGCCCTCTCTCTCTCTCTCTCTCTCTGTCTCAGTTTATTTCCTCTCTGTCTTTTTTTCTTTTCATTGCTCTTTTTTATATTCTCCCCCATTGAAAAGCTGTTAAGACTATTGTTGATTGCTGATAGCGTTGGCTTTTATGCACATTTTCATCATCGATTAATCTTTTGATTATTTTCTTGATGAATCAATTATTAATCGATTAGTGGCTTGACAGTCAGTGTCAGAAAATGGTGGAAAAACGCTGATCAACTTTTCAAAAGCCCACATTGATGTCCTCAAGTGTCTTTTTATGTCCAAATTCCAAAGATATTCAGTTTTCTGTCATAAGAGGAGTAAAGAAACCAGAAAATATTGACATTTGAGAAGCAGAAATCAGAAAATTTGGACATTTTTTAAATTAAAAATAACTCAAAATGATTAATTGATTATCAAAATAGTTTGCGACTAATTTAATAATCATTTAAAAAGCAATTAGTCATTGCAGCTTTTAGTGAGTATACATTTTAGTCTTGAGTTTAAGTCCATCCAAAGGTGTTTTCATACATGCACTCTGACCTATGTCCTGAGAATCAGGTCTGAATGTGCCCTGTCACACATGCAGCGCGCAGTAGGAGATTGTCTGCGTCAGATGTGTTTTGCGCATTGTAGAAATAATCGGTATGGTTTATGTGAGGGGCGTCGCCTGCAGAGCATGCAGCAGCAGGACGACTCATCTGTAATGACAGCTGTTTTTGCAGTGGTATCGACACAAACTCTCTTGAAATGAACAAACTGTGATGGAAGCGAAGAAGGATGATAGACGCGGAGATAAAGTGCATGCAGCGATTTTTTATTTTTTTTGCCAGGATGGCGAAGGCATGCCAGAGTTGGGCAAGACATACCCTCACCTTCCTAGGGGAAAAAAAAAGATAATCGCCACCCCGCAGGAGAGACGCTTCGTGGTTTCACATCACAGATGATGAAGAAAGGCATTAAAACGCGAGCTGAAACCGTTAGGCTTGTGCAGGCTGATACTGATCGGCAGATGGTCTGTATGAAAACGAAACTATCTAGTGGCTTCACAGGCGAGCAGCTGCACGCCGCGCAGCATCATCAACACGCCCACTCGCTCACTCCGGATGCTGAGCTGCTCTGTTTACGCATTCAGCTCATCTAGATTTAGGAATAGGGAGCTGGCAGGGGTAAGTCCAGGGGGCCAAAAAATGTGGATATTTATGTTCACGCATGCAGCCCCTCTGGGTAGTTTCTTTACTGTCTCCTCAGGGAAATTTGTTATGCAGCAAGGATTCGCAAGAAAACACAATAGAAAACGACAGCATCATTAACAACAACAACAACAATGAATAGAAAACAATAGGCAAAAGCCACACGCTAGTTCAAGGGAATGGAAATTTCATGTCAAGTACAAATATGCAAGAATGCCAAAGTGCAGGTGTGCAAAATGGACTGCAGTCAAGATGCTAGTTGCTGTTGAGCACATCTGTAGCACTTGGAATGAAAGAGGCCAGGAGACTTTTAGTCCTCCGAACAGGCACTCTGTGAATCGGCGGCAGGAGTGGGTGGTCCTGGCAGACCAGCATGGCATTGGCCCTCCTAATTAATGACCAAAAGTTTGATCTGACTCCTCCCTCAGATTTTACTGACACTTTTAACACGACTTCCAAGTCGACTCTTACAGGACAGATTAAGGTTTCCAAACCAAGCAATAATACAGAACATTAAAACAGATTCTCTGAGAGTCTTTGTTGGACCTTTTTTTGTTTTGTTTTTTGTTTTTTTTAGGTTAAGTCGGCATGAGATTGAAAAGTCGATTTGTTACCGAAAACAACACCCAGATATTTATACGTCTCAACTGTGCTAACATCAACACCTTTTGCAACAGTTGTCACTGAGCTGGCTGGTGACTTCCTGAAATCAATTATCATGTTTTTCCGTTTTAGACACATATCTTATCACACCGAGCCACAAAATCATCCACCGCTGATGAGTGCAGAGTTGCAGTGCTTATGTGAAAGGGGTTTAGGTAAATGTGTGTTGTGTTGTGTTGCTCTCTGTGGGTGAGTGCCACAACACAATTGATTAAAGTGTTTATTGTGACTGCTCGAACTTTCACAAAGAAATATCATCTGGTGACCGGTGAGCATGAGCCAGCGAGCCAAGCTCGGCCTGTGGCCACAGCCGCCGGCTGTCACCACAGCACCAGCAGGCATGCCTCGGCCTGTCATGATTATTACATAATATCCTGACTGCAAGTATTTCAGCTGACCGCAGCCATTTTGCAGAATCTCTAGAGTTGTTTCTGTTCACCTGTATTAAAACAGCTGGATGAAACTACCAGAAATGTCAAATTTCCATCACCATTTCTTGACCAGCACTCTTCTAATCATGTTGTTGCTCCTGGGCAGCGTTACACACACAGTTATCAACAATGCCCGGTCTACAGGGGAAGCTGGTTACTGTGATGAGCTAGCAAAACAGAGGAGAAGCCAGGTGCATCAGTGGACACAATCTGTGGTCGACACAGCAGTTTACTTTTTCCTTTTTTTTCATGCAGATGTTCATTAACTTATAGCCTGAACAGTAATTTATTGTGCATGTTATATAGTTCAGAAAGAATGCTTATTAAGCATTAACTAATGTTAATTAATGGATCCTTATCGTAAAGTGTTGCTACTTCTCAAATGTGAATATTTTCTGGTTCATTTTCTCCTCTCTGACAGTAAACTGAACATCTTTGGGCTGTGGACAAAACAAAACATTTGAGGATGTCGCTGGGTTTAAAAAAAATCAATTTATCGATTCAAATCGGTTTTCCTTTGCATGGTCCGATATCGATTCATAAAATCCCAAAATCGATCTTTTAATATATGTCTTTGCTCCTGTGGATGTGTGGTTCAAATGAAGAATTCATAACATAAAATAAAATCTCTTGCTTCATTCAAGCGGGGCGAGGGGGGGTCCGTGGGGTAGGAGAAACACTGTTAATGTGACTGCTTCTAAATGTAAACTGGAATATTTTTAATAATGCACCAGGTTAGAGGGTCGATTGTGCAATTTACAGCATTGGTTCTCTGAGAATCTCTTTCATATCCAAGCAAAATTAGTATTTATAAAATTAGAGAAACATCCCGAACTTAATCAATATCCAATCGGAACCTTGTGAGTCGAATTGATTTGGGAAATCTGAATCAATACCCAGACCTAATTTTCTGACATTTTATAAAGCAACAATTAATAGAGAAGTTGCAGCCCTAGCTGTATTAATGCACTACCATCTGTATTAAATTAAAAAATGCACTTCCAGTCTTGGCCAGCAGGAGGCAGCAGTAGATCATAGATGTTAATTACCCACTACGATCCACAGAGTGCATCGGACACGTCTGTGACAAAGTGTTGACAGGTGACATGAGGCTGCACCTGATGATGATGATAATGATGATGATGATGTTAACTTTCTCTAGATTCTGTTTGAAAACTGAAGTGAAGTTAATGAGGAGGAATTGTGTGTTTCCATAGCTACGCCTTATAGACTGGGGTTTGGCAGAGTTCTACCACCCATCCCAGGAGTACAACGTCAGAGTGGCGTCTCGATACTTCAAAGGCCCCGAACTCCTGGTGGACTACCAGGTAACACACACACACACACACGCATGCCTACCTTAAACCAGCTCACATTTAAAGACCCCTTAGAGATGCTTTACTTTCTGTATCGCTGTGACATTTATGCACAGGAAGACAAAAAGCGACATATACACTTTTAGAGTGTTGCGAGTCACACATTCACGAGAAGATGTTGCTGTTGAATAATTCTTAATAAGTCTGTGTTCTCATCATCGGCAGTGCTGTTTGATGATTCTGTGTTTCAGATGTATGATTACAGTCTAGACATGTGGAGCCTGGGCTGTATGCTGGCCAGTATGATTTTTCAGAAAGAGCCCTTCTTCCATGGACAAGACAACTATGACCAGGTGCGTCTGACACACACACGCGTGTGCAGCTCCCACACATAAGAAACAACAGCAGCGCATTCATATTGAATGAGGCAGACGAGTAAAGATCAATTATTACTGATTTCATGCATATGCACAAGAAAAAATCCAAACGTCTGGCTTGAATCTCCGCTCGCTCGGGGCTGTTAGGGGCATCCTGTGTCTCGGTCAGGTACAGGATGTCCCTAACATGTAATGGAGACAACTTGTATTTGTGTCCTGGACCTTTTTATCGGATGCAGTCTGTAGTGCCTCACTCACGTGTCGACAGTGGTCACAGGAAGAGGGCGCCGCCGTTCAGCACGAACTGAACTAGAGCTCCGACTCCGGGTCGCACCAGATTCATTTAATCTGAGATTAGTTTAGTTAAGCTAGGTTTAAAATGAGCATATCCAGATTCAAAACTAAGCAGAGCTCTGCTGCACGATTAAAAACTAATCTCAGTCTAGTAAATTCAAGTTTAATGATCTAAACCGAAATAGAATTTAATCAATATGGAGATGCTTGATTACCCAATAGAAATAAGCAATAAAAAATGAATCTGAATGCCGTCGGGACCTCTCAGTATAAGTATAAAACAGGAGGACTGAATGTGATCACGGACCCTCTTTACCCCCAGGTAAAGTACGGTTTCAAGTCAAATCTTTCTTCATTTCAAGCTTGTTTAAAAGTTTGGTGCAACATAATTTCAAGTTAAACCATGACTTGATTGGTTTAAAAACTAATCCTTGATGGTGCAGCCCAGTCTGAGCTTCTCGCAAGAGACTGGAAGGTGGGGGAAAAAAACAAATGCGGGTGGATCAAGGACTGTAAAACTAACACAGAGGCTAACGATCTCCTCGCATGACAAAGTTTTGTTCATTTCTCAAAGTGATACGCAGAGTTTGAGCCCTGATGTGTTGTTTTTCTTTTTTTTTTTTTCTAGCTGGTGCGAATTGCCAAGGTCCTGGGCACGGACGAGCTGTTCGGCTACCTGCGTAAATATCACATCGAACTGGACCCGCGCTTCAAAGACCTGCTGGGACAGTAAGTCCACTCTGACTTTGCCGCTGGGATTCCCGTGACACACAGTAGCTGCTCTGGAGCTGAATGTAGCCGAGAAGTCAAATCAGAATACAGGCCAAAAAATGTCCTGAGGGGCAGCAAAGTGACGTGGTATGAATGTTAGAAGAGCGTCTGCCCTGCTGAAGTCCTGGAGGAATGTACTGAAGCTGCTAATTTAAGACTTTTAAACTTTCACATCTGCGTGTGTCCTATTCTGATCCACGCTCATCCCCTGTAGAGAGCTCTTTAACACTCCCACTCCAACTTCTTTTTTGTCTTGTCACATTTTTTTTCACCTTGTTACATCCTTTTACGTCTTTTTTGGTCTTGTTACGTCTTAGTAGGTTTTTTACATCTTGTTATTTTACACCTCTCACGTCAAATCTGAGCACCACAAACCGAGTGCAGTTTAGTCTCATTATACTGGAGAGAAGGCAGACGTCTCTGCAGCTGTTACCTCCAAAACTCTGCAGCTCACGCTAAAATAAACTAGAGGGATAAATAGTGCTACAGGCCAAAAGAAAAAATATGTATTTTTGATTTTTGGGTGTAGGGGCTTGAATCCTCAAGTTGTTCTTTTTGTTCTTGTGCTCATTTTTCTAAACATTACAACAATTCGTTATGTGGGGAAAAAAAAAGATTGCATGCCGCCTCCAGGGTCCCTGTTGCGTAGCTGTCCCTGACCTGTGACCTCTATGTTGAAGAGATTAAGGTTAATCAGATAGCAACACACTTTAGAGTTCAGAGTAAATGTCTGTACTATGTGGGCATAATGGACAAAATAACAAAAAAAACAAACTGTAGCACAGGAGCCGAAAGAGTCGTCCCTTCACATGGGTCAGCAACGTCACTGTTAGTTGTCGCTCCGTTGTCGACAGATGTCCCCTCAGCGGCTGTGGTTGTTGTGTGTGTCCCTGCAGGCAGAGCAGGAAGCGCTGGGAACAGTTTGTGCAGACAGAGAACCAGCACCTGGTGAGTCCCGAGGCTCTGGACCTGCTGGATAAGCTGCTACGCTACGACCACCAACAGAGACTGACCGCCACAGAGGCCATGGAGCACCCCTACTTCTGTAAGCAAGACACACACCACCGCTACACAGCGTACACAGGCAACACACACACAGGGGTGTGCAGTGAGGCTAGGTGAGACTTTTGTAGCGTTAAGATTGAAGACATGAAAATATGGTAACTCTGTATATTAAGGTGCTTTTAATAGGTGTTAATGGGTAATAAGGCCCTTTTAAAGATGTTTACAAGCATTATACATATATATATATATATATAAGCATTACACTTATAAAAAACTTGTTAACAGTTTATAGAATTCTTAAGAACGTTGTGAAGGCAATTTTTTATTATTCTAGATTCAGACAGTTTACAACTCCAGTCAGAGGGCTCAGAAGAATAGTTTACTTTTTACTTTTCTCTTCAGTCAGACAAATAATCCTCCTTTTACACAGCCAAGTAAAACCCTCCACAAAGAAGATCCTTTTGCAGAACAAAACGAGGACCTACAGAAGTGTCCAAAAACTACATTCCACACAAAAATGTAATCCAAATATTCCAAATTAACAGTCAAAAAGAGCTGTATTGATCCAAATCTGTGATGTGTAGGCAGCCTCCTTCCTTCACTAACTGCTGACTAATCAGCTTTTTCATCTGACTTCTTGATTATGACAGTAGGAGGCGCACTTTCCCCATACAAGCCCGCCCATAGACTCACAATTAATTAAACAAAGGGAATAACAGCAAAAAAAAAAAGTACAATTTGTGAACAATTAACAGGTATAAACAATAGTGAAGTATGATATGATGACTTTGGCTCGTACACATGTTAATAAAAGCTTTATGAGTTTTAATTGTTTAATAGCATTACAAACAACTTATTGAGTTTAACGCACACCTACACCCACTTTTTGGTGAATGTTTTGAAGCCAGAGCTTACTGTTGTCATGACAAGGAATAAGTCTAGTCCCTTTGTTACAACCAAGCGATAAGTCACAGAACATTTCTTTTCATCTGTTTGGAGAATACAACAATTTTGAAGAACTGCAGAGGAGAGAGAGATGGAGAAGAGAGGAACGTTTTAACATGGTTTTAAAGACAGTGTTGCTTGACTTGAACTCCGTATCACTTCTTATATTGAAACGTGATATACGGAGGTTGATACCGGCTCTAATGCTCATTAAACTGAGAGTACTGTACTTGCCGCCAGCCTTGTTGGACTGATCAGAGGCAGAAAACTCACGCGAGGTATCATTAAGCATGAATGTGGGCCAATCCGTGTTCAAAACTGCCCATGTTGTTGGCTTCTTTTGTATTAATTTCATCCTTCTCTTCCTCCATCATTTCAAACTCCTCAGGTGTCAGTTCCTTGTGCTGTTTATGCTTTTTTTTTTCTTTTCTCCACTTCTCTCTCCTCTGCTGTGTCCCATGTGTTGAAATTGTTGTATTCTCCCGAGAGGCTGAAAGAAATGTTGAAATTATTAGCGAGTTTTCCTTCCCAGTCTTTTAGTTTATCAAGTTGCTGACTCAGCTTGGCTGAGCTTGCCGCTGTAAGCTTGGACAGCTGTGCTCTTTAACGTTGCTATGGTTACAAGTTTGTCAGCGGACGTGTTTTGAACAGTGATTAAACTTGAACCAAACTGTGTGTGTGCGGCCAATCAGAAAAGAGTACTCACCCAGACCATGGTATAGTATATAGTTATTATACATTTACTAGCAGTTAACTATGCACTTCTTAACATTTAATTATGCATACTGTGGCTATCAGATTAAAGTATGAACGATGCATATTAAGGCTAATGAATCCTTTATTATTAATAAAATAAATAAAAAATAATGACAAGGTTTTCAATCTATAAATAAACATGTTTATGATGCTATTATTAACAATTCTATAGTTTTAACACACACTAATTTTAGTAAGCATCTTAGAAATTACAGGGATCTTAATATAAAGTGTTACAGAAAATGCTTCAGTCTTTATAACAAGTTGAATGTAAGTTTGATCACTCTCCGATAACTGCCACGTTGTTGTGATAAA
>JAJHUR010104963.1:0-14590 GCA_027495735.1 Lutjanus campechanus
ACACTTCAGACTCAAACTTCCAGTAAACTGACAAAATGTATTCTGGGACTTATGTTTTTACCTACACGTCATCCTGGTCACCATCATAACAGCCCCAAAATATTTTTTAGTCAAAGCAGTAATATCAACAGGTAGCTAGCTAACTGGACTTCTGTGTTGCCGATATTAGCGGTTGGTCTGTGTGGCTAACGTAAGCGGTTTTTCTGTGCAAGAAGATGGTCTGACCTGAAAATCTTTCTTTAAAGCTATAGTGCATAACTTCTACATGTTCGTAAATGTCCGTTTCACCCAAGCCACTCCTAGAGGAGATGACACAAATGCTGATTAAGCCGATCGGCTCCTCTAACATCTTGCGGTATTTTTCAATATACTGTATATCATTTTTGCTTTGCTTGTCAACCCGCGACATTCGCGCGTTGGCGCACAGGAAATGACGCGTTTTACCTCACAACAAGAAGGGAGGGGGAGGAAGAGCGGAGAGTCTCATAGCACGAGGCAGAGCGCAGGTAGAAAGAGAAAGCAACATGGCGGAGAACCCAAAGAAGCGGCTGAGACACGGTTCAGAAGTGGATCCTAACACAAAGAAAAAGCCTGGACGTCGAGAATCAAGGTGACGGAGGGATAGCGGTGGGGAGTGGGGGGGTGGGGTACACCTGGGCATACCTCATATGGAAGTGCTGGCTTTATTGTTGTAATAACGCAGAATTCCGCTAGGGGGCGACAGAAGTTATGCACTATAGCTTTAAATTAGGTAGATTAGCTTAGTTCTTGGATGATGACAGTATTTTCGCAGCTGAGGGCAGATCTGTCACTGTACTTTCTGATTTAAAGACAAAATAATGTCGATAATTTCCACCAATTGAAGTGTTTTTTTCACTAGTGGTCTAGTGACAGTAAGTAACTAACTAACTGGTTTCACTCAGACCAGACTGATGTTGTGAGACTTGTTAAGTGTTGCAAAGTGTGTGCACTGCACATGGCAGTAGGCCTATATTGTTTTTTAATTTCAAAATGTATTTTAAAATTGTAATTGTAATAATAATCACTATTTTACTAAATGTATCTGTAACCTGATAACATCTTTTTTTCTGTAATGTAATTGACTACAGTTACAGTTTTTTGTATCCTAATTATGTAATCCCATTACTTCTAATACTCTCCAAGCCTGATATGTAATTAAGCATTAGATCTGAAAGTACGGTGACCACATTCCCTGTTTAATGCTCAATATTTAATTCAAGGATTTAGTGTTATTATCTATTAAATAAAAATAGGGAGTATTTATGCAGTTCCATGTGTTTAGACCACGGTAATTGTTGTGCTATAATAAACTATGTTGCAAGCTGAACGATAAAATTGGGTACAACCTAACTTTGTAAACCATGTCAGAAAATCATATAATACCACGATCTTCTCCATCTCCTCCAATGAAAAATAGTGTTAGATAAAATACTTTGGTTAACAGATTATCATTGCCTGCCTCATTTTTGTATTTTATCTCAAAAATGTTATTCGGATAATAAATTGGCAAGCTATGTCATCATATCTTTACCTCCTCGACTCTTCTTCCTGTCCAGTCCTCACACAGTCAAAAACACATTTTCGGCCGGGGACAGGCCACCCAAAATGGGGACTGTCCCTGCAGAACGCTGACGTCGGGTCACCCTATCTGACAGGTCTTCAGATGCTGGGGTCCCTGGGGAGAAGCCTAGAAACATTATAGGGTCTGACCTGGGTGTCTTTATGTGGAAATGTTCCTGACGGGACCCTTATGGAAGATACAATGAGGCTTTGCATTTTCCATTAGCACAGGGCTAGGTAATCAATTAACAGGATTGCCTGTGTTCACTGTCAATTATGCCGTGCAGGTAATGACTCTGTTGTGGACCAACAGCAAAATGGCTTGGAAATTGTTTCACTGAACTCCTGTATTGTCCATTCAGCACAGCTGAATGGAGAAAATGCATATTATCCCCCAAAATTTGCAGGTTTTGTGCTGTTTTCTCAGGTTAATGGAGGCTTGTCTGACTAAAAAATAATGATTCAAACCAGAGGTGAGCGACATATCTTTCTGTAACTCCATCTGGTTCAGCTGTTCTATATAAGCACAGAGGAGTAGGTGCCATGGCAATAACTGAGAACCCATTATTGCCATGCAATGCAGACACCCTGGAATATATTGTTATATTTCTCTATACTTTGGGCTTTGTTCCAGTCAGCTAATGGTAAACCATTAGGAGAACTAGAGCCTGTCCAAACCCCGTGATTAGATTCTATTTCTGGGCAACATTTAGTCAATAGGATGAGGATGCTGTTGACTGGTGACTGATGCCGGAGAGAGTCCCTATATTGAGCTGTGTTCTCCCCATCGCTCTGAGCTGCGACGTGATCCTGTTCCACATACGGGTCAACTGCACAGAGACGTCTTTCATTGGCAGCCATTAGTGATGCAGTGAGCAAGAGCTGTCTCAATCTGTTTCAGTTAGCCCCCACCAGACAAGGGGAAACCAGTCTATAATGCAGATTGATGGCTGACTGAGAATTTCAATCATGGAGAACATTGGCTAAAAAGCTCTAGTTCTTGACTGTAATGTAAATCTAAAGCTCGGTCCAATCACTACAATGCAAAGGACCTCTTAAAGAAACTCATGCCTGTGTGTGGCACCTGTTTGAATTTTAACATGTATTTTTTACTGTCTGTGTCCGGGAAACATATGCAATGACATTGTGGCGAGATCATGATGGATTTTTGCCTGACCTGTCTGCTTAGTTTAGACATGGATGATTGTGCACATGCTAGGTTTCCGTATGGCTCGTTTTCGGTGCTTTGTCTTGTTTTGCTCGTGATATTCCTGTGATAAAAATAACTCCCCGAAGATGGATGCAACAAACAGTTATGTTCATTATCAGTGTATCTACTGATTACTTTCTAGATTAGCCAATTAATTGTTTAAATGTCAGAAAATATTGAAAAAGGCTAATCGCAATTATCCAGGGACTAAGGTGACATTTTTAAATTACTTGCTTTATCTCCACAGCACAAAACCCTAAATAAATTCCATTTACAATCATTTAAACCAATTCACATTTTAGAAAGTTAAAGCTACTACAAGGAGTTTTTAACTGGTTATTAAACAGTCTCAGTTCATTACTGATGCCTCTATATGACCTATGTAAGCGAATGAGATCTTCCACGAGTAGATTAGTTATTTCTTTAGCGTTGTTTTGAATGGCTGCCACCGGGTCAAATTCTCCATGAAATCAGATGAAACGAGCCTCTGTTTACATTTTCGCAGGCAAAGTTACAGTGAGTAGCATGTTAGCCTGTTAAGAAGAAGAAAAAGGACATTTTTGTTGAGAAAATTGTATTTTTGACCTATTAATATGGGTATAGTGTTAGAAACACTACTGCTTTTGTCCCCAGGGCCCTCTAAAATCAACAAAATATGAAAATACCTAGTAGTAGCTTTAAACTTAAGAAAGTTTGGCATTTTTGCTTGAAACATGACTTTAAAGTACCAGTCTGCTGGATTTAGTGGCTTCTCATGATGAACTTGCAGATCACAAACACTGCTTGTCATCCTCCCCTTTGAAGCATGTAGCTACGGTGGCCATGAAACTCACACAAAACACTAAAGGCCCTGTCATGAACTAGTGTCTGGTTTGTCTGTTTGCCAGTTAAAGTGTAGGTGGTGGTGGCCTTCAGACAGTTCAGAACACATAGTATAGTTAGAAATAAAAAGAGATCGAGAGAGCGAGAGAGATGAAAAGTACAGCATGAGGATGCGGAATTATATTTGATAATTAATGATATGCCAGTCTTTAATCATTTTGAGGCTGTGAGGCCACAACAGTTGCATTACCAATGAATACTAAGTTAGAAAATAAAACATTTACCCTAGTTCCAGTATAAACCACACCCACTTCTGGTCTTCTATCTCAATACAGAGACAGATCATTTTGTTAATTGAACATATACAGAAACAAATAATGTCTCTGTGCACCTCTAATATAAATGACTCCATTTAAGATAACATAATCACAGTGATTATTATGTTCAGTTTCTGCCATATTCTTTCAACAAATCCCAGCAAATCTTACACACTAGTCCTTTAAACAATTCATCAACTATCAAAATAGAATCAAAACTGTCAAAATTCTGTCAATGACTAATCGAGTAGTAGTACCAGCAGACTCTGGGATGTGTAACGTGTGCATTGAAAGTCAAACACCCATGAAGGATCTTTTTGACTTGTTCACAGACTTCAGATTTCACTGAGCAAGGTGACAGACTTCAGGACTGATGTCGTATAGCACATTTGTGTGCACAACATGGCAGCTGAGTGGAATCATTGTCTTTCGACAGACAAGATTGCTGCTTTGCCGCCTGTCACACAGACTGAATACAAACTGCGTTCTGCTCCCTGAGCTCATACTTCTGTGATGGAAACTTGTGAGCAGACGGTGTGAAAAGCACACAAAGGAACGAGACGACAACGATCCATGTTGTGGGATTATTCTCTCTCTCTCTGTTATTTTTTTAATTTAATAGGATTCTGTAGGAAAAGAAAAGAGCAGTGTTGTAGCTCATCTCTGAAATTAGACCTTTTCCACTCTGATGTCTGGTTCACTTTCACAACCATCCTAATTACTCTGCTGCTCATAACAGTGGGGAAAAAAAGCAAAGACACTCAGGACATTATTCATGCACAGTACATTGTCTCACCCTTATGCTCCAACTAAAAAGCTAACATCTGCCTTCAGTGCTGCTTAGCATTGAGTATCAGCAATATTATGTCTATATGACAAAGGCAACACAGTTGCCATAGAAAAGCCTCTTTTCAGCTCCCAATAATTATCTACACATAATCCTCTCCTTAAAGAAAAGAAATGAGGGGAGGAAAAAAAGTGTGAAACTCCCTGTACAGGTTTTATAATGTAGCTTCACGCAGATCCACACATGCTCGTATAGAAGGTGTTGAGGTAGCAATAGACACCTAAGACATCCACTTTAATTAGTGCTGAACACACCTCTGGGGCAGCAGAAGAGAAAATTGCCTTTTCAAATAATGATTTCAATTACATTATCGAGAGATATGGTGAAATGCAATACAGGGAGCGGGTTAAGTGCTCTGACCCCGGTGAAATGCTGCAGGGTTGTATCTATTTGATACCTCAAATCCTTTACTTACTCTTTTGAATATGTGATATATGGTTTGCAGTCTCCAGCAATGTCAGTGAAGTAAAATGGTGAAATGATACTTTGCTATAAACTGATCTGTATAGGTACAAATCAATATCTAATTAGCAGAAATATACTATTCTCTATGTTATGTTGATTGTTTTATTGCTTATTATACTGCTTATTCCTGCACCAGGGGATCATGTTATTGCTTGTGTGTGTGTGTGTGTGAATGATCTTGTCAGCAGTCAGATCCTACTGAACTGATCTGCCTATTTTGTTCATACACATTCATGACTGTATTGACCTTGAAAAACAATTTTTCACCGACACCGACAGCTGTGGTCACAGGCATTATGTTTTCAGGTCATTCCATTCTTGTGAATGCAATATCTCAAGAACTACTTGAGAAAATTTCTTCTGATGAACTCGAGAATGAACTGATTAGATTTTGGTGGTCAAAAGGCAACAGTCACTGCGACCTCATGTCCGTCCTGTTCTCGTGAACGCAGTATGTGAGGAATGGTTGGAGGGAATTGACTCAAGAATGAACTGATTTGATTTTTGGCCATAACTCAAGAATCCATACGCTCAGTACTCGAGTTGAGGGGGGATGAGGGCGGATGGCATCCCCCCTGAAATAAAAACGATCAAAATCATCCCCCCTGTAAAACTGCCATTCCCCCTTTCCATCCCTTCCCTTTTTACAGTAAATGTTGGAAATATAACTTATAATTATAATTTTTTCATCATTAGAAAGTAGTACGCATGTTGAGTAAAAGAAATAATACTTTAATACTTTAAATCTGAGGGCACAGGGGCACAAGCTGCAGCGCAGAGAGACATCTTGAGGATTAACTGCACTGCAATGTCAGCATGGCCAAACGAGTGGCTGGACAACGCGATGTCAGGGAGTATTTTAAAAAGACGAAAATTACAGGTGAGCTATAAATCAAGACTCAGGAGTCTCAATCGTTACTTTTTATTAATCTATACAAAAGTCGCCAGACTCGCCACAAGTTGCATGCACAATAACAACACAGCTGTTTCCAAGCTCGTCGTGTAGCCTCCAAACTCGTCGCCTGAAATGTCTAGTAATTGATAAACAAAATTACTGATAAAAATATTTAACTAATAACTAATAATTATTCTTTTCAAAATTAAAACACCACACAACCTTAACACTTAGACAGCCAGCATTCTAGTACCCCCTCCGACCGCCGAAACGGCGCATTTTTTACTTTTATTTATTTATTTTTGCTTCACATCTCCCAAGTGGATAATTTGCTAAAATACACGCTACAATAATAAATAATACATACCTTTTAGTCTACTATATCATCATAATATCATAGCATGGGCTATATTATTCTTAACATTTAATTTTCAAGCGGGTAGTGTGCGTTTTATGGCTTCTTTGCGCTACAAGCAAAACATTTTGTGATGTCAAAACGGGGTCATGGCCCAAAAAAGGAACCCCTGCGTTATTCTCTCTTGTTAACTAGCTTGCTAAAACACAGGACTTGTCATTCAGTCATTTCAGTCACAACACGAGGATCAGTAAAATAAACTTGGCTTGACTTGATTTGAGAGGATTCAGAAGTCTTATTTACAGTGTTTTGTTTTGATAATGAATTTACATGAATTACATACACACACACACACACACACACACCCCCCCCCTTTTTTTTCTTTTAAAGGTGAAAAAAATTGACCATCCCCCCTGAATTTTTTTTACAACTGGACTACTGCATACGCTAATTATGACAACATTTCGCACAAATATCTAATAGCATAAAATGATGAGCTTGATATCCCGAAGGTCAAAGGTCAGCTTCATTGTGACATCATAATGTTCAGCTCTCGATCAGCCCTCTGTACTCCACTGTAAAAATAGTCTCTAGGTGAAAACAGCATGCTCCTCACTGGAAATTATTCACTGAACTCACATATACATAGTAATAACTTCCAATTTGTCAGAAATACCTTTTTATTAAACTCCTTCAAAGTTACAGGTCAATGTAGTGGTAAGTTCCATGTTAAAATCCTTCAAAGTCTTCACTACATACATTATATATGACTGAAAACTGCAACTTGACTGGTTGGTGGAGCCATACAACTGTGAGGCAGTAAATCTATTTTTCGACTGCTGTGTTTAATAGAACTATTGACAGCTGACTTCTCACTCTTCTTAACCGGCTGATAGGGGCCACATGTGATCAACAACTGTTTCAGTCTGAAATCTTGTTTCAGTGAGGGACAGCATATGTTGGGGTCACGTTAATTTTGGCAGAATCGCCCCTGGTCGCATCTGGCAGTTGTGGTGACATTGCAGTAGGTGCTTCACCATCTGTCGCATGGCAGGGTTCTCCACTCTACTGTCTGCACTCCTCTAATTACACAGTAGATGCAGCTTTTATTCATTAACCTTCAGTTTTTGCATACGAGGCCTGATTCAAAACCACAATTTATTCAGTACAGATTCAGTATTCAGCCCCATTAAAGCACCTCTTCACCACCACGTTAATCTTATTCTTCTTCTTTTTTTTTCCTTTCGTTTTTTTTTTTTTGCTTAACCTTCACTGTGCAGAATTTACCTCAGTGCAGCTCAGGACAACAACAGCAGTCGTATATGATCACAAAGTTACATTAATCTACATTTAAAAGCGCTAATTCTTCTCACAGTTTGATAAGAAAGTAATGTTTTCTGCTACAGGGCATGAATTTCATCTCATTTCATTCCCGCCAAGAGGCCAAAAGGCTCTGATGTTGCATGATCTTAGGTCAGCTACAAATTAGTATGATAGGTGTGAGCACATTACTTGCCTGACCTGCTTGTAAGATTAGAAGAAATGAAACTGTAGCCTAAGGCACCAGGAATTAACATTTTTCACCACGAGCAGAATAATGGTAAAATGTAGCCAATTATGTATTTTGGACCAAAGTGGCTTGGGTTGTTTGATTTGAATTTAGTTTCAGATTGTACTTTTATAAACATTTGCAGTACAAACAAGTCAAGCAGTGAACTAATGAGACTACACAGCTTGCATAACATATGTGACGATAGTTTTATAGATAATACACTTCCCTGTCTTGTTCATCATTGCACAAATTTTATTTCCGAGATGTATTTTAAAAGTTTCACATTATGAAGTCGAGAACTACTTTATTGTGATTTGAATAACCAGCACATGTTAGAGGTAATGCAGGCCCTAATAAATGCACTTAGGAGCAAATGTAGTTGATTGTTCCATATGGTATTCATTATTCACAGGATCAGCGCTTTAAGATTGAAAATGTGCTTACATTCGTGTCTGCTTACATTACCAACAAGCTCACTCAAATCCATTTAGACCTAGTAGATATTTTTAAAATAATAGAAAATATACTGTAGACACCCACTAAGTTGTATTGTATTAGTTGTGTTGGTGTCTGTGTGTTCAACTTCCATGACAGTGTTAGACAAACAATGCTCAGTGGGGAGTAAAGCCACAATCTTGCCTCGATATGGTCTATCACAACACATGGATTGTTGTATTATGCATATTTGGATGAAAAGGTTTTTTTTTGTGCAACTCCAAGTATGCAGAGAACATGTTGAAAAGCATGTTAAGTAATATTTAATATTTGTCCCCACTACATGAAATATGACTAATTCTATATTCTGTCATAATATGAACTTTTGACATTTTTGAAAACAAAAGTAATGCCATTAATTTGTTTTCTGAAAAACTTAAACAGTTCATAACTGTGCCACCAGGCTTGAATAAAACAAATAACACTATGATAGATGTGACAGCCCATCTGCACCTCCCATTAAAGGAGAAATCTGTAATATATCTACTATAATAAATCACAAAATTACCATGTTATGTCATCAGAGATGAGGGAAACATTTAAGTTGAAATACTCGCCTCTCTAACAACAGTACTACAGCCATGGTGTCCTCCTTTCCATCCCAGTCTGTAACGTCTGTTTTGGGTTGCCTAGTAGAGTTCAAATTAATGCTGAATGTTTGCTGAATGACCAAGTGTCTGCACTGTAAGGAATCCTTGATAATCCTTTAGAAGGGACTGATGTTTATAACAGTTAAATTGAGCAATATGTTTATGGAGTCTGCCAGGCAGTAAGGTAGGCAGTCACTGAACTCTAACTCCGGAGCGTGCATTTTCAGAGCAGTGAGCTTTTGTTTTTAGGAAGACTTAGTTTTACATTGACAAACAATTAACAGTTATAAGCAGCTGATCAACTTACAGTGTAGGACTCGACATTGCTTGTTATTGTCAGATTCCAATGTTACGCTTGTCTTGCACTCCTGCAGTGTTTCTGCAGCCTGCCTGAGCTTCCTCAAGTCTGGGGAGGAGGGGGTGAAGAAAACAACTCACTTTGACCATAAACTGTATATTAAATAAGATTTCAACATATTTAATATACAGTCTGTCCAACTTGTTATTTGGACAGCAGTACTCAGTTTTGGAGGCAATAAAGCATCTCTCAAATTAATTAATATCCCACTGGTCTGCACACTTGGATTGATCCCTCCTTGTATTGCATGCCCCAGCCTCATATCCTGCTTCAGTAGGAAATGTGTCGATTTTCAGAAAGTACACCACAGTTAGACAAGATTTGGTATTTATAGATTTCTCTGTGTGAGTGAACCTGTAAATGTCATTTTATTTGGTGCCCAAAATAAAATCTATGATTAAGCCATTTGTGAGACTCAAAGTTCATTTTAGGGTAACAAATTCACACAAGTTTGCAGATGATGGCCCTATGTCTTATTATTCTTTGTAAAAAATGGACACCTTGGGAAATGATGGCTGGGTGACTCATCACTTTATTAGATTAACAAATTTGATTCCTGAGGGATGGCTTCTGGTGGTCACAGGCAGCCCTGAAAGCGGAAAAATAAACCTGAACCTGTAGTTGAAGTCACCCTGGCTGTAAACATTAATAACTGAGAGAAATATTGAAATGTTGGCACAGCGGGCCTGAAGTTCTCCTGAAGTAGCTTGTAATTAAAACTTTTAGAAGTCCATCATGTCCACTTTAAGGCTGTGTGGTAGTGACAGAAGTCTGAGCCCCCCTGCTGAAGATTTCCTCATTAAAGCGGCTGTTTTTTTTTCTTTCTGACCTGCTCACTTTAGAGATGATTACAGCAGTTTGCAACTAGAGAGAGACATCTCTGAAATCTTGAGTAATTGCAACACATATGAAGATTATAAATGGACTGGATTAACATTTGGAAAGGGTTCCTGGGGTGTGTTTATTAAGAGGTATGCAGGCCAAACCAGATCATCATCCATCAGCTGGACAAGTCAAACAATTAATAGCACAGTTGGAGTTGCAGTTTATATCAACTAGTCATTAGCCCTAAACGGCAGAGGCACAGCCATGAAGCACAGACTTGTGATGATCAATTATAGATGTTCCCATTCATACTGTTTCCTCAGTTTTCAAATGACAAGAGTCATACAAGCCAGTACTTGCTGCTGTTTTGTGCTAATATTGATTACTGAATAATAATAGTACAAATCCATCATTTCCATTTTCTTTTGCACCAACTTCCTTATCTATCTACACTGAAACAGGACAGACCACTTTAAAAAATACTTCAATTACAACACACAAATGAATTGAACATGAATGAATGATCACAACTGTATTAAGTCAGATGCACTTAATAATCTGATTGCTTTCAAATCAACAGTTCACATTAATGCAACCTAAATTTAAGGCAGGTCAGCTTAACAGTTTCAAATTTTCCAACTCAATTATTTGCTTTTCCCCAAAAATATAATACTGCTCCTTAACAACCTAACAATGTGGTTTCAAGAAATGTATTCTTTATAGTAACCTTTTTGTGTTATTGTAGTTTGTGAAATATAATGAATATAATCGCTAATGTCAGCATGATTTGATGTTAGCATGACCTAACGACTGCTGATGTCAGTGAGTTTACAAAAACCTACACAACACAATATAACCAATTCAGGTGGGACCGATTTATATATAACATTTATTATTTGGTCACAAAATATAATTTTGTCTTGCATTAGACTTACCTCCTTTCCGAGTCACCAAGAGAAATCTAACAGACACCCTTTTACTGACATAGGTTGAGTGTATGCAATGTAATTTCAAGTTGATATAATCCACAAAAAATAGACTGCAGTCACTTAAGTAGAAAGATGAGTGGAATGAGTAGAAAGATGAGTGGAATGAGTAGAAAGATGATTACATTACTTCAACTACCACTGAAATATCTCATGATGTGACATCACTGTGGTTAAGGTTTGGTTAAGTTCGAGTATAAAAACAACTTCGCCATTATTAAGATTATATGATGACCGTGGTCATGGTTTAATAAAAAAACAACATTGACTGTCGGCTCAAAGTGGTAAATGAGCAGCAGTTTCTTGTGTTACCTGTTGACTCACTCATATATCCACCCTGACCACCTCCCTGAATGGACTTTAACATCGCCTCCCTTCCTCCTTTGGACTTGAATGTGAATACATGTAATTTTGAGCACAGGCTGAGATGACTTAGACTCTTGGGAGGACAGTCTCACTTAATTGCTTTCTAGCAGAGAATTAGATGAGAGGATCAATACCAATCACATGGCTGAACAGTAAATATTAGGCTACAGCCAGTTGCTGGTTAGCTTAGAGTACTGTACCACAGACACTGGAAACAGCTAGCCTAGCTCATCCAAACCTGTCATTTCTTCTTTAAAAAAAAAAATATATATATATATATATATATGATTATATATTTATTTATTTATTCATTCATTTGACAAATTTCAAAAAATGAGATGTGACACGCTAAATAGTGAGCTTTACAGGTGCTGGTAGACACATTTTGTTTCCTGTAGATAGAGCTAGGGCGAGCTAGCTGTTTCCCCTGTCTCCAGTCTTCATGCTGAGCTAAGCTAACTGCTGACTGTCAGAGGTGGCAAAGATACAGAGAAGTACAGACACTTGTGTAAAAAAAGAAAGACTCATAAATGTGAAAATGTTAAGGCTCTGAAATGCTGAACTGTACTCAAAGTATAAAAATAAAAATTTCTACTGGCTGTTTCTCTGCAAAGTTAAATGAACCTCACCTTTTGTCTGTGGTTGAGTCTCCTTTCTGTTTTGTCTTGTTACATCTTTTATGACGTTTTCATCTTGTTACATCTGTCATGTGTGACATGCACTGGTTGACACACCAAGGAAGTATCTTTTGTTATTGTCACTGCCAGGAAATGATTAGTGGACAGAGGGTCCATGACATCACCCACAGGTTTCTGAAGAGCTGTTTTGAAGTTCACAGGTGGCTCTGGCGGTTGCCATCTTGGCATTGCCTGATTTGGTAGTACATGATTTGGCCAACTCTGAGGTAATCCAAAAATGGAGCAGCTTCCTAGCAGCTAGCCATCTGAAATGGTAGCCTTAATATAATTTAAATGGGTGAGTTTTATAAAAATTCACCCCCTGTGCAGTTATCATGGATGGAGAAATTAGCTATAGAGACCAAAACCATTTTTTGTACTAGACTGTAAAGATGTTTTTTTCTGATGTAAAGAACATTTTAATATGGAAATCTGTAGGGATTAACTCGCTCTTGGGCCTTAAGCCCACACTCAAGCCTCGAGCCTCAAGTGGCCACTCAGGGAACAACAGTTTTGGGCACTTCTGTGCTGGATCCACTTTTCAGCCCTGGAGTATGCTGCTTTGTTGTTTGTTTTCATGTTGGGAAGGCGGAATGCAACGATGCAAAATAAAAATAATCAATAATTCCCCTCAAATGCATTAAAGCTAAAGTAACAAGTCTATTTTGAAAGTGTAAGAAGTAGAAAGTACAGATATTTGTGTAAAAATGTAGCGGGTAAAAGTACAAAGATGTATTTTCATTATTTCCCATTTTTGTTGGCAGTAGCTTTATATCTAAAACTAAAGTAGTATCAATCTTTTCATGTAACTCAGCAAGAAAGCAAATAAGCGTATTCCCCAAAATATCAAAGTATTCGTTGGCTTTCACACCCCTTTGTAGCTTGTCTTTGGCAGCAACATGCTGTTCTCATGTTTCTCCTTGCAAAGCAGTTATCTTCTAGTCCCCTTTTCCCTAACTTAATTAGTCATGGAGAGACACATATGAGAAGAAGAGAAGGTCATTTTTGTTGTTTAGCATACAGATAGAAATTTCAGGACACAGATCACTAGCTTCCCATGCTAGCCAGTAACCACTAATGAGGTCAGCACAGCCTCTCTTTACTAGTCTAAAGGCCATGGCGAACTTAAAAACACTGAACTTTGCACAATAACAAGGGAGCAAGGAGGGGGTGGGAACTCCCACACAGTGCATCAGTAATTCACAAAGTGAAATATTTCATCCTGCAGAAGACCCCTCTTATTTTCAGGAATGTCATTTTTGAGTCGAAGGAGCTGGAGAGAGACATCCTTCCAGACATCAATTATTAACCAAAGCTTATATCACAACCTCATAGATCAAAACAGCAAGCTTGTACGATACTAGAGGGCATCTCATATATTTAGCGCTGCCAGAGAAACACAAACCTAAGACAGAAAGGTTAGGCGTTTGAAATCTGACGCGAGCTCACGAGTCTTTGTAATTTCCCTGACAGGTACACGATATGGCACAGGAACACTGTAGGGTATGTGAGTCTATCTTTGTACTTCTCCATCAGAGGCAGAGGATTTTGCACCACCACAGAATAGGGTTCCTGTGAAAATGAATATTTTATGATATTGCTACCAGGCTATGATTGGTAGCATAAGAGTAGATTTGCATTCCAAACTGCCTGTTGTGCAAAAAATTCTTCATTACCAACCTTAGATAAGTCGTAACGTACCCAGCAGTCCGAAAACATGTGGTGTGGTGTTTTGTATTGTCTCTCCTGAGGTTAAAACCAAAAGGCAGGTAAAAATATTTACCCTAGGTTAAAAGCCCACAATTCCCTGACTCATTAGAGCCATATTTAGCACTGGGAAGACAAGGTTTTAGCTCTCGCCTTAGTTCATTCTGCTGGTACAAGTGATGATAAAAAGACTTTTCCCCTCCTTGTGGGGGCTTTTAATAATGATGAGGCACAGTTGCCATAGCGCCTTTATTGTATATTTCCAGCTGACAAAAAAAAATCTATTTTTAGCTTTTTTCTGATGCACTGAGTGAACTTTTATCTGATGTTTTTTGGCAGTTTCCCATTGGTAGTTAAGGTAGTGGTCCTGTTCTGTTTTAAGCACTGTTGCAAAACAAAGACATTAGAGGTGAAATGAATAATGTAGAGTCATTTCTCAGTAAGGAGTCTGGACACTTGCCTCAAGGGGTGCTGCGTCACTCTCTAAGGCCCTGTAACCTATATTTGTTTGAGTCAGTTTTAACAGCCCATCGGGGAGCAGC
>JAJHUR010104965.1:0-12553 GCA_027495735.1 Lutjanus campechanus
AACTACCGGATAAAACTCTGCATTGCTGTTACCGTGAACACCACAATCGGAAAAGATGCCGAGGAGAAAAACAGCAAGAAAAAAAAAGAACAGGTCCATGTAAATGTAAACTCCTGTTGTGTCTAGTCTGTCCAAAGTGCGATGTTGAGCCAACGTGTCTTAACATCCTCTTAAAAGAAACGACCAGGGAAGGTTTTAGTCACAGCAACGTTTCTAAGAGCCAGAGCTGCTCATGCTGAAAAAAAAATCTCATTGACTGAGGTAAAACGGGCACCATTTTATGGCCAAATAACATTCAGAGCTCTGTGAAACATTGAGACAGGAGGCAGCTAGTTATTGTAAAGCTCTCTAAATGTTAACAAATATGTCAGAAGGTTCAGGTGGGATTTCCTTTTTGAGATGTTCAGCATGAACCACTGTTGATTCATGATTTTGTAGGTGGAAAGTCTGAGTTCATAACTTATGACAGCGATAGACTGTATTATTTTAAGCTGCCACAAGGAATGTTCATATTGGGTTGATTTTGGAGACACCATTTGATAAAAGTGGAGGTGTTTCCACCTTCATAGACCTCCTGCATACTGCTTTTTGACTTTGAATGTACAACTCATTGTAGCTTTACCTGGGAAAAATGTAAATACAGGCTTGTTTCATCTAAATTCAAGGAGAATTTGAACCGGTTGCAGGCATAAAGAATAACCATACAGAAATAGCCGATCTTCTTGTTGATGCTCTCTAAGTTAAGTTAACTAGGCGTAACTCCTTGTAGTGGTTTTAAATAAATGCCGGCCCTTTCAAAAACCCTTGACACCATTTTTTGACACTAAGTAAGAAGTTGAAATGTTAAAAAAAAAAAAACAGAAAAAAACTGATACAAGAACAATTCAAAATCCATTAGAGTTTTCAGTTACCAAGCAACAGTTTCCTAATGATTTAAACCTCTTGAAGGCCCGCCGTATTACGTACCCATTGTTCCATGTGGAGCACTGCTCAAGTCTGACTTGAAAGGTACCACTTGTATAGCCTTTTAGAGCAAATTAACCATCAATCTTTTTAAAACCAGGACTTATCCAGGTATTCCTGGAAACTGAAATTTCAACCACACATGAATGTCACCTAATGGCTAAGTGTTTCTGCATCAACAGACAAAGCATGAGACCCTTAAATACCAGCCGTGCTGCGGGTGCTTATTGCATAAACCTTGCGAACGTTCTGCTTTCTGAGAGAACAGAAGAAGCAGATCAGTATCACGAGATTAACAATGAGGGTTTGAACGTGCAGCTGGCCACATTGGTATGGAAGAACATTTATCATTCCAAGTAATTAAGCTGCCTCCATTCTGACTGTCAGATGAGCTTAGATGTATGTTTGATCAGGTTTAGGTCCTTATACACTTCTGCTGGTTGCTGCAATGTTCTCACAGAAAGTGAAACACATTTCAGCGCCTTGAGGAGACTTGAAATGTACCTCGGAGCCACGCAGTCACAAGCCATCTCGGTCCATTAACGCCTGAACCTGATGAGACTGATCTAGGAGAAATCTGCTGACGGTCTGCCGTTGAACATGGCAGGAGACAGCATGTTAGGTCTTTGTATCATCCCACACCACATCATTAAAAAACGTACAGCCAAACCGCTGCTGGGTACATACCTGCAGGACTCTTTATACTCTGTGTTTTGATCTTAACGAGTTTTTAAACTGTTAAATTAGCGAGGCATTCATTAAATGACAGTGAATAAGTGCATTCAAAGCAGACTGGAAGGCTTTTAGCAGATAAGCAGAGAAATAAAGAGACAAAGCGAGTTAAGACTCGTGCGGCTTTTCTAGAATTCTGAGCATCAGTTGAACATGTTCACACACTTTAAAATGTAGATTGGAAGCTGCAGTTTCACATAGGATCATCCTTTGCATTGTATATATGAAATTATATAACTGTAAGATGCTGCGGCTGTGATTGCGGTTGCGTGCAGAGCTGTGCTACATGGTTAGACTCACGGGATAATACAGTTGCCAGGCATACTGCTGTTTATGTCATAAGGAAGTGCCTTGCTTAGCAGGGGGGATCATGCTGGCTGGATGCCTGTTTTTTCCCCTTGGGCACTGAGGAACCGAGGCTGCTCTAAGTGATATGTGTGAACTATGTTATGTGGGCAGCTAGGGGGCTGTGGGGTGAAGTGTGCGAAAGGCTGATTGTGTTGTACATGTGTTTTGTGAAGGTGCGGGGATTTGGTGAGGCTTGACTGGTTTGGAAGCTCCGGGGGAGGGGCAAAGATTCAAGATGGGTGCGTGTTTTTGGAATATCGTACATTTGCTGTTTGGGTGTATTGGTCGGATTATTTTATATATTAAGGGGGAGGTGAAACGGCATCTATTAAAACCTTAAAGACCTATGTCACTGTTTCTGGAGACCGAAATGTAAACTGACTCACCATAAAAGATTTAGTGGATGCATTTTAAGCTGTGTCACAAATAAGCAGGGTGGAAAGAGTACTGAAAATCTGTTACATTGCTAAAATATTACTCAATTACAAGTAAAAGTACTGGTGTTGGAAAAATATTTAAGTAAAAGTACAAAGTATTCGTCAAAAAAACTACTCAGAGTATTAGTTACTTTTAACCGATGATGTCACCGTCACCTCTCCAGACGAGGTCTTTGTGTGTTTTGCTTTACCAGTAGTTAAAACACTACTGCCACGACTATTGATTACTGGTTAAATTCTTAACGCAAAATCAATAAAAGATCAATCATTAACATCCTTTTTTTGTTGTTTTGTTTTTCGTCCATATGTCCTGGTTTTCATCGGCTTGTTTGCTATCAAATAAGCCGAGGGGGGGCGGGACTAGAGCTCTGAGTACTATAGTCCAAATAGTGAGTTGGAAACATAGATGTATGCTATAAATAGGCTGAATCCCTATTTGATATATATGGTTGAACTAAGATGTTTCCCTCCAGACTCAAACCTCAGACAGGTTGCAGACATCTTACACTGTAACAGCTTGATTCCACCAGGCATAGCTGCGTTGTGTTGCAACTGCAGCACAGCACGTCCGCCACTCATCTACACAGTGCTTGTGATGCCATCAGCAATGCAGCAGCGCGGCCAGTAATGAGCTCCATTTTTGATGGATAACGCGTCAGTCTGACCAGAGCAGATGGAGCGCGCAGGAAGTCGGACACGGAGACGACACAGAGGGTCGGGTCAAGTTTTAAAATAAAAGATCCCGTGCAGACCTGCGATCGTAACACCACACAAAACAGAAGCTATTTAACACCGTAGCCTACATATCCGTGATAGGGGCGCAAAAATCATGGGAAGAGGACCAAATTAACAAAACCTGAGGAAATACACAAAATGAGGTGGGCAAAATACTCTGGTTCCGAAACGCCCCTGGTGGGGCATGAAGCCATGTGGAGAACAGATCAAAACCTTTCTCAACACCTGTCTCAACAAAATTATAATATGCATTTTTTTAACATTTGGTATTGTTGTTTAGTCATTGCAAATCATAAATGTCCAATCAGAAAGCAAACAAATTAATTTTTAAAAAATTCTTGCGCACAAACTCTCATCGACCTGTTTATAGAAATGTCTTCTCTCTCCCAAATTATCTTCCAAATAACCGTAACAAGCATAAATGAGTGTGGATTGATAGAGTGTGAGTGTAACTGCTGGTATTATCTTTTTTTCATTATTTTAATTGTGAGCAATTTCAGCTGTAAATGCAAACTTTGCGAGAATGGCTGCTGAGCATTTACCTGCATTTTGTACTTTTAAAAGCTTTGCAGATTGTGTATACTGTACCTCGACTGCTTATTCAAGATGCATTCATGATAAATATCAACACATTTCAAATTCAAAGACCATGAAGCATGTGCAGGGTTTATCAACAAAAGATCGAAGAACAAGTGTTGAATAAATCTGACATAAATCTAGTCTTTTTTCACATATTGTGAAAGACTTTCCAAGATTTGTGTCAATCTCTGTGCTGAAAAAACACAGGCAACATTTACAGTCCAACCCCATGCTGTTAGAAGAAAAGAAAATGGACGCTTCGTCCGGCTGCTCAGCATGTCATGATTTGAACAAGAATTCTCAATCAATAGACTAACTGTGTTATCAAAGCGAATAGAAGTCTTTGATTGAATGAAACACTGCAGGCGTAGAAATCTGCGCCATGATTTCGGCTTGTGTTTGAGTTTAGTACTCCTAATTAGTAACTCCAAAAAGATAATTAAGGATAGTGCAACTTAAAGACAGATTTATTTATGAGTGTTCAAATACAACAACAGAAAAATGCAGCCCAGTTTCCCCCCTGAAGAACTAGGACGGGGCCTACATTTGCGATGAAGGATTTTGACCCAGTAACGTCTTCAAAACAAGAACACTTCCAGCTGTAGAATTTTCAGCGTGATACCAGAAAGTGGGACAGAATCATAGAGGACACAGAGTGTGTTTAACCAGAACCAAAATAACGACAGCATATGGGCTGCTGCTAAAATATGATGCCGTAGTTTCCCCTAAATGTCAGCAAATTTCATCACCATGCATCACGGCTGCACAAAACTTCAACCTGACCTTGACACTGAGCCAAAGGCACCGATCCTTTTCGACAGATGCAGGAAATATTAAATATTAAGTCTAAGAAGTCTCCCGAAAGCTTTTTTTTCCCTCCCTCAGCACACCTTCCAGAAATCCCATTCCAGTCATACATATGGATCAGCACCTGCTGCTATGGCAACAGACTTCCCGCTTTGCCGGCCGGGCTAGTTTGGTCAGAATTGGTCGGACAATTTAAGAAAGGAAAAAAAAAAAAAACCTCCTTCACATACCGCTGCTTTTCACACTGAAATGCCACTGGGCACTGTCAAGTGCTCTTGCTGAAAAGAGCTTCAGTGGGTGAGCCATCAGCTAAGGCTGGCTGCCCTGTCAAACCCAGCCCAAAGCACTGGACTTATTAGAAACACCATGCCTCACTAGAATTGAATAGGAGTCAAAATGACAGCTGATCTACACTAGAATGTAAGGGGGTTTTCATATTGGAAAGAAAAGCGTGAATTGACTCACTCACCTCTACTTGAGCAGATTAGGTGAACTCCAGAGAGAGGAAGGGAGAGACGTCCTGCCCGCTCGAGGACAGGCAAGTTCGTCTGAGCCTCCTGGGTCTGGATGGTACTGAATTTGAATAGGTGACTTGGAATTCTTTAGTGTCCTTGTAAACGATGAATCTTCAGCTATACTTTCCCAGAAGGCGTTGAAATTGCGGTCTTGTTGGTGGTCTACGCTGCGTGCGTCGCGGTCCACTCGGGTCTGATTTCCGTGTGTACACCCAAGCAGGGAAACAGACGTCGTCCCAGCAAACGGTTCTCTCTCCACAGGCCAAAGCAAGAAATCTCAGAGCTGAAGGAGAGAAGAGAGGGAAGAAAGTGTTAATAAAACTTGAAATTACTTCTTACTCCGAGAAACATGCGAGGAGACAGAGTTAGAGTGGGAGACGGAGATAAAGATCAAATCAATGCAAACTTAAATTAGCCAGACAGCCTTGATTAGGTGCGCATACCAAGTGCCCTTTCCTGATTGAAAAATTTTGTTTGGCCAAATACTTCCTAATATTTATTAGCAAAGTCCACACCAGATTACAGACAGACAATGTATGCAGGTGCACGCATCGTTTGACTGATAAACAGACAGAAGACAGCTTCACCTTTTTAAGCAGCAACTGTAATTTATTATTTCCACCAACGTACCTAGAGTCTTTTCATTTCTTCTGATGGTCAAAAAGAAGCACATAATAAAATACGCACATCTGAGACAACACAGAGAACGATGGGTAGACTGTGATCAGCCTATGTTGCCAAGGGAAAGCCCCTTAAATCATGCAAGAACACAACAAATTCTTGCAGTTGTTCCAAAACAGGAGAGGATTGGAACTGCCAAATTCGACTGAAACTGGGGTTGAAAAAAATTTAACTTCAGCTGAGGTAACCTGGCTGTACTAAATTAGAAAATAATGTTCTATAATTGAAGGAACACTGCACTATATTTCTATTACTGGACAGTTATAGTTTTATTATTTCTCCCATTGCTCATAGTCAAGACAATTTGCCTCAAAAAGAAAATTTTAAACGCTGAAATGTGCACTTGCAAGAAAAGAATGGTGCCCTCATGCTGCATTAGTAAAGGTAACCGGAGCAGTCCTGGTCCTGGACGTGGCCATCATATCAAACTCTACCTCCCTCTGCATAACTGATTCGTGAGTTGTGAGCCCATTGGTTTACACTTTGGTGAGATGTCACCATACTCATTCCAATAAAAGTTGCTCACTGAGCGCGTGAGCCAAAAAAAAAATCTTCAAAGTCTTTCTCACGCTTCAGCATTTTCTCCTCAGCAAAGCAGTTTGACAGCATGTCCGTCCAAGACTTCCAGCTGACTATCCTATTGAGTTTTTACGCTCATGATGTTTTGATGTGGCAGGCCGCCGCTGCTAAATCTTTGCCGCCACAGAAGAGGAATCACAAACGAAAACGAAACAGTAATCAACCATTACCAGATGCAGTTGTTTTTGCTTTGAAACAGGTAGTCTGATACCCCCTTCGTCTCTCTTAAAAAGAGGAAGAGGAAGATAGAGTAAGATGGCACATGTTTGAGAGGTGACAACGGACCAGATTATAGTTGATAAAAATTCAGTGTAGTGAGGATACAGCCACAAGACTTCTGTAACACAGTCTGCAGTGTCATTCATACACTGCAGACTGAAAAGTATTGAAGAGTAACTTTGGGCTTTGAAAGTTTTTTGTAGCATGTCTGCACTTCCGTCCACGCTCGTCTCTCTCTCGTCCACACAAATTGTACAAATTGCCCGAAGGTGTCAGAGTACACCGGCAGTAATAGCGGTAACCTTGCTCTTTCCAGGGGTCTGTCTGACCCTGGTGTCTGTTACCTGGATGCAGTGGAACAAAAAACATCTTTTCAAATTACAAATGAGGTTTTTGTGTGTGATGGAGTCAGCATCACAAGGAACCTAATAATGGACTTATACATATGATAATAAACAGATACAAAGCAAATCTTTTTGATCAGAATGTTAAAGTCCTCTACATTAAATGACAGAAAACATCATTTGACAGGGGCCAACAAAACCTTTACGAATCACAACTGCAAAAATAACTTTTAAAAAGAAATTCTTTCCCATCAGAAGTGGGTTCTTGGTTATGGTATGCGAGCAACTGTGGCCATGGTTACACAAAATTAACAGACCTGTCGGTTGGAAATGTGACTTTTTTGTTAGCCCATTCAACTTTTATTTCTTTTTTGCTCCAGACTGACGTAAGTCAAGATTCCTGCGGTGGCTAAAAGGCTTTGTTACTTTCATGTAAACATATTTTTGGGGGGGGGGATTTGCTGGAGCAACAGACACTCTCTAGAATCCAACAGCAACTGGTTCAACTATGTATGATCTACTGACAACTATAGTCAGCTCATCTTATATAAAATTAACCTCACCCCCTCCCTTTTACTCCAAAGACCTGCGGAACAATAAGAAAAAACAGAATGGGATAACCACCAGCTCGTGTTGCACAAACACCAGCACGCACACACATTCACACACAAACACGCATCTGCTGTGCAAAGAAAGAAGAAATGCACTTGGCCACCTCAAATGTCAGAGCACATTGACACGGGTCAGCGCCGGCTCGTCTGGTATAAAAGGGGCGGGGCCGACGGTGGCATTTGAGAGATATTAAGTGGTTTCGAGAGAGAGAACGGGGCTGAAGATCTCTTTTCTCCATCCGCGTGTAAATCCTCTGGCTTTAAGTAAAGGTTAGACGAGAGAGGGTCAGCGGGAACGTGTGCGTGAGAGGGGGAAAAGAGAAAGAAGAAAGGAAGGGATAAGAGGCAGGATCAGTTTGGCAGATGCAGATAATAATAAAGTTAAATGTCAGAACCAGGAGGTCACTGACTATAACCTTGTGGCGGTGGTGGTCTTGAGGGTGTGCGAGGGTGGCATAAACAGCAATAACAAAGAGCAGGGCGGGAGGTGGCAAAGAAAAAGATCTAATGAGTGATGACGGGGAAATAAAGGACTTCATATCTGCCCATAAATATGCTTTAGAAAGTATGTAAACAACAAAGAAAGCTTCATCGAGGCCCAGACTCTAGAGGAAAACTTACAAACAGAGGGCAAATCAAAAGGAGCTGGTTATCAGCGGCAGACGAGAGAGAGGTGACAGAAAGTGCGTGATGGGAAAAACCAGGCCAGCTTTCTCCGAACTAGAGCAGAGGAGGGGGGAGACGGCGTAGATTCGGGCCAAAATAAATGGGTGAAAATTATGTTTTGATCCACTGCAGTGCCCAACAGTAAGCTAGAGGCCATAATCCATCAAGCGACGGAGGGAGAAGGAGAGAAATGGTGAGATGTGGCAGGGCGGGAAGGGAGGGTGGACAGTGAAGGACATGAGTGGGAAAAAAGGTAAATGGAGTCTGGGGATGAATGAAGAGCAGGAGACTTCAGAAGTGAGGACAGGCCGTTAGACTGACTGAAATGAAGATGGATCCGCCCAGAGAGCTATTAAATAATTTACCGAGAAGAGATGAGGCATCAAGTCCTCATATATGCAAAATAAGAATGGTCTGCGCCAGCGCAAAAACCCAAATGGCACCAGCAAAGAATAACTGAAGGTGCAGTTAGCCTGATCTGACAACTAAATGCTGGAAAGAATTGTCTTTGATGAGAGAATGACTGACAGGTTTTTGGTTTGTAGCAATTTAAATTCAGTTTTATACAATTTACTGTTCAAAAAAACTTAGCCCCTGCTGCTTCCCAGATACTCTCTTCAACTGTCAGCGAATCAAAGCGAAGCAAATGAGCGGTTCTGCATTTAACACACTTCTAATTGGCTGTTAGGTGGCTCAGAGTCTAAACTTCTGAAAACTGATAATTAGCTGGCATAATGTGAGTTGAAGCCTCATGGTTTTTTTTTTCATTTGGTGACACTTGTGCCTGTGATGCCACAAAAAAGAAAAAAAAAATCTCTTTGGTACAATAACCCAGCGTTGCCATTATTTCTGTTGAAGTGTAGAAATGTTTTGCCAGGTGCATTAATCTGTGAAATACGGTTAACCTAGAGAATTCACAGGACTCACTATGTGTTGAGTATGGTAATGAAACTTGAATGTGTTTATTGAACACAACAAGAGATGGGACACACAGAGATGGGACTAAGTCACACCTGTGCAAGTCTCAAGCAAGTCACAAGTCAGTGTGGTGAGAATCAAGCAAGTAAAGTCGAGTCCCTGCCATAAGTCAAGCATAAATACAGCAGCAATGATTAATCCATGATTCAAGTATTATACATTTGAAGACGACATCTTGGGCTTTGGGAAATGCTTTTTTTCATGAGCCAAATATTTAATCAATTATTCGAGAAAATAATCAGATTAATCAACAATGAAAACAATCATCAAAAGACTTATTAGATATTTCACAGTTTGTGGCAATTAATCTAAATTTTAGTATTTTTGGACTAACCCCCTCCTTGATAGCTGCCTGGTGTGTTGGTCTCTGCTGGTATTTAACGGGGGGAAAAAAAGTCCTTTCAAGTCATCTGTCTCAAATCTAAGCCAAATCCCAAATCTTGAACACCAAGTCAAAGTCAAGTCAAGTCTTTGATCAGTTTTAGTCAAGGAAGTCTCAAGCCCTCAAAGTCATGACTTAAGTCTGACATAAGTCAGTCGTCTCTAGATTTATGGGTTTTATACTGAGCAGGTGCAGAGCAATTTCTTTTTTTAGGATCAAATACTTAATGAATAAATGACCAGCAGTTGTACAGAGACAGCAGTACAGTTGATTCATTTTGGAACTGCGATGGCACCTCTACCACATATTTAATAAAGCTTGCATTTGTTGTATAATTTTGCCAATCCTTTAGGTTGTAACCGCTGAGACCTCACAGTGACATCACTGCTTTATACCACTTAGTCCAAAGGTGTAAGACAAACAAGCAGACTGACCAGGCCAGCTTTCTATCCAAAAGTAGCACAAATTAACTAAACCAAGGAATTTCAAAAAATTAAAAGTTGGTTGATGGAAACGCACTTAATCTGACAGGTTGTCAAGAAACCAACATTTCGGACAGATTACCTAAACCCAGCCCAGTTTCTATACAAACAATGTCCATACTGGACAATTCTGAACCTCACAACTTACTGTACATCCAGCGACAATGTTCAGTGCAAACGGAAGACGTAGTGCAGCAAAGTAAAAAAGACTAAAACGCAGAGCTCGCCTCCCGTCAGAGGCTTGCAAATAATGTTTTCATTTTTAAGTTAATGTTCTTTTGTCGTCATGCGCACAACAATTAGAGTGAGACACTGACACTAAAGTTCTTCAGTCTCAGGCTCACTCCAGCTCTTCACTTACAGATGTCTACATATATAACCCACATGTATAAAGAAAAGAATAGAATTCCTTTATTGTCACTGCAGAGACTACAACGAATCTTAAATATAAAATCCTGTAGAATTATCATCAGCATTACTGTATCTTATATACTGTGATGTGCACTTTACCCGTGACTATGATCTTCCCTCACTTTAACCTAACTTAACCGGCATGCTATTGCGAACAGCGGAAGTTTAAATACGTTGGCAATGCACATAAAAAAAAACAAAATATTAGTGGAGTCATGCAATGTTGATGTTTCACCTGGCCATGGTGCTATAATGATATGATTTGCAAAACAGGCTGAATAATAACTGTCTAGGCCATCAGCCATTTTTGCGATAATTATCCTGAACTTTGCACACCGTTCTGCATGATTCCTCACCACTCCCTGTTAAACCCACAACAACAATGTACTAAAGCAGGTCATCAGTATGCGAGGTAGCCAGTCCTTCATAACCAACTTTGAGCATTCAGCAGTATCTGCGCGAGGCCACTGCCTGAATGCTACTGAGAGGTCTATCTGTGCTGTTTTAGAAAGTTATCACCAAAAAAATGTAGGCTAAATAAAGTTTTAGGTGAGTTTTACTTTTTATGCGAATGCTCTAACCTCTCTTTTTTCTCAGTCTCAAGGCTTATTTGTGTGTTCGGAGTATAAATAGAGGGAGGGAGATAAAGAGATCAGTCTTTTGTGATTTGTGAACTCACAAACAGACTAATGGGAGACCTTGTCCTAACTTTATCTTCTGCTGTGCATATTAAAGAGAGGGGGAGAGAGAGAGAGAGCAATTATGCTCTGCATTCCAGCTACTAATCCCTCACCGAACAGTTAAACTTTGTTTGCACACAAGTACGGTAAGTGTGGTGGGTCAAAGTTTAACCACGCATTCGATTTGTACACAATGATGGCTGTTCTATTGACTCTTTGGGTAATGATCTCACCTATAACCCTCATTTTCCAAATAAGTTTAGCTAATGCAAGAGTTTGTTCGTAACGTGACTACTCATGTTTCTGCCCCATCGCAGTTTTTTTCAGTTTACCACATTTGAACGTCTTAATGTTTATATTTTCAATGAAAATATCGGCCAAAACCAAGTAGGAACTGACCCACTGGTTTGTGGAAGCCTTGGGTTTTGCATTATGGTTTTTGCAATCAGAGCATGCTGGTAGGTGAGGTACTGCGACAACAGCACACTAAAATATGTTTCTGAAAACATTTTAAGCAAGAAATAGGCAGTGTTATTACGGAATATTGATACATACTTGATCAGCGCTGTGTAGTTTAGCGCAGATTTTTGGGACAGTTTGTTGGAACCTGGAAACACAACAGTGGCCGCCTGGTCGCAACATTTCTTATATAACAGCTAAACAGTGCGCCAAAACATGTTTCTAAAAAAAGGGGGGAAATAGGCAGTGTAACAGAATATTGATTCGTAATCGATCAAACAGATTAGCCCCGGCCTAAAGAATACCCTGCGTTAAACTTTAAAGACTTTAAACCGATACTTCAGACCATAAACTTATTGATTGGATTACAAATCCAGTGAGAAATAAGGTCATTTTGCCATAGTGGTACATACAATCTGACTTCTTTTTGCAGCCAGTGGAGGCACCCCCTGCTGGCCAGCAGATAGAATGCAGGTTTAAAGCACTTCTGCTTTTCAAACCTGGAAACTCTGTCCACTCTTTAATAAATGATCTATGGTCAAAACTAGACAGGTTGTAGTAAACTATAATTATCCTCCCCACTCTTTTGCATTCACTTAGAAACATAGAGTGGTTATGAGAGAGAGAGAGAGAGAGGGAAGCTGGAGGAGGAGAAGAGGAAGGGGGGGTAGAGTAACAGAGTAAGAAGGAGCGAGCCAAAACAGCTGGTGGGGCAGAGATTTGGCAACGAATGAAGGAGGTAGACTAACTGTGTGAGATGAGGAAGAGGACAAACACGCACATTCGCACACATGTGCGGTGAGCTGACACGTAAATGCAGGTAGGGAAGGAGAATGAGAGCATTAAGAGATAACAAGCGATGCTTTGAGGAGGAGGAGAGAAAGGAGACTTTAAAGGTGAAGGAGGATCAAACGCAGATCCACAAAGCGAGGAGGGCGGTGGGGG
>JAJHUR010104966.1:0-13748 GCA_027495735.1 Lutjanus campechanus
CACATCAAATATTTTTGCATCAGACAGTGTTAACAGTTTATACATTCCTTAAGTTAACCCTGTCAAATATGGATCAGCTTAATTTCTCTCCAAACATGATAAGAAGGTATTCTGTAACTTAAGTGGCCATGTTTTGATACTAATGTGACAGTGACCAGGGTGTAAGTATTCTCTATTTTGGGTCTATTTGGTAATTAAGTAAAATTTTGACCATTTTACCATCATGTTCCATCAAGATGCCCCTCTGCGAATGACTCCTCTACTGAGAATTGGGGCTATTAGACATAATTAGACCCATAATGCATCAGGAGCCTTCTGTGATAAGTCACCCCTAATGTCCACTGGATACAGCTGCGTCACTCGCTGCCTGTGCTCGCTGCTGGGTTTATGACAGCCTATGTCAGGATGTGAGACTGTAGTTGTCCCACTTATGACTTGCATGCAGTCTATTTTTCTTCCCCGTTATGTTTGAGTGCCTGGTCTGTTTTGCTTGACAAGCTCACAATGAAGCATTACTTTCACTTGTAAAATGTCAACTTTTATTTATAATGGACTGCAGCTGCACAATTAATTGAAATATTTAATTTTAATATAATTCTAATATAATAGAATTTTTTGATAAAGGAAACGTGTGTGACAAAACAGCATTATAATGAAGCAGTGTGGTCTTGCAGAGATGCCTTGGCCTTTTTTCCGAAATGAACAAAACATGTTTGTTTGGTACAGACCCCAACAAATGTTAATCATCATGATTTTAAAGGGTTCTTGTCAGTGAAAATTATGAAATTATATTGAAATTATATTGAAAAAATTATAATTCCCACTTTTTGTGAATCATATCGCTATCATATCTGTCAGAATAATTGCAATATGTTTTTTTCACCATCTCGTGCGCCCCTAATTTCTAGAAACCAGTATGATATTTACAGTTGAAGTTATTGAAAGAGAAACAGATTGACAAGTCAGTAACATGCATAACTGTCTAGAAGTCCAGAAACCATGTAATATTTCAAAAAACAACACACAATCTGCTTATACGGCCTCTGAAATGTGTGCATTGTCAGTGGACATTGACACTATCATGGAAATGTGGCTCCTATAACAGCTGTAGAGTTGTTGTGATTGGCTTTGATACAAAACTTTTATACAAAACTTGTATAAAAAGATACATCTTTTGATACCAATGCAAAAAGAAAAAAGTCCTAGTCACACGAAATGGGATTTTCAAGCGGTGGCGCCTGACTAAGCGGTGCTACGCTCGGATCTGCTGCCTACCGCTGCACTCAAAGTTCAAATTATTTGAACTTTGACCTCATTTGCCGCTGACCTTTCAACGTGCAACCAATAAGATAACAGCTCCATGTGACGTGCCAGAAGCGACTCATACAAGCAGAGGAGGGAGAGAAGAAGAAAGAAAAATTCTCTGTGTGTCTGAGTTCCCTGAACTATGTAATACCCCTTTCAAAACATACCACAATCTCGGTAGGAATGCATGGCGAAATGTCAATAGTAAGATCGGGCTATCAGGTTTGTGAATACTATACGTATACGTATATTATCATTTTCCTCCTCGTCTTCTTTCCGGTGTAACGAGTAGCGTTGGTGTTGCCTAGCAACCGTGAATACCTCGTAGTTGTTGATGACGTATCCCTGAGCTCCGCCGCGTCCGCTCAGTGCCTCTGCGCCCTACCTGGCGGTGAGCGAAGAGCAAATTTCTTATCATGTGAAGGCCCCTTTAGTATTTTCACAGCATGGATCTCGCTTGCAAGTAATAGAGGTGTGGTCAGTTTAAATCAGTGACACATTTTCTAATCCTTTACCTCCAGGTTGCTCTTAACTTTTTCAATTGGAATGCATACATGGTATGTACAGTGGTATGTATGTTTGAGATAATAGACCCATTAGCTTATCGGCGCACGGTAACAACCTTAAGAGACAGTGAAAAAAAAAAAAAAACTGCTCAGGGTAAACTGTTTGTGTTTCAGGGTGGAGTGTCGGCATGTGCCATTTGTTGGTGTAAAGTAAAGACTGTTCACTAATATGGCATGACACTCCGGTTAAAGTAGATCCTGTCACTGTAGATATTCTTTTTCACCGCACATTTATCAGAGTTGCTAATGCGAACTTGTCCTGTCAGATGGGTTTTAACACCTCTGGATTTTTTTCATACATACATAATATGAATACAATGTATGAAGTGTAATAGAGTGTGTGGTTTTAAGCAGTCTAAAGCATCAGTAATTAACACTCAGGTTGTGGGGCTCTTCCCTCAGAACGAAACAGCATGGGCTTCTTTAGAGAGCCACCATTTTGTAACAATGTTTAACAATCATGCTGGGAGAAATCTGTTGAGGAGGAGACAGAGATACCAAGTTCTCCTCTGACTGTAGTCTTCACTGCAGCCGCAAGCTGTTCTTTGAAATGAAAATGCCCATTATGCTCTTCCGATGCTGTTTACATAACTGTAAATATAAAACACAGTGATACAGTAGTTAACTAAGATGTAAATGAAACAGGTTGCGTTTGATCTGACCTCCTTGTGTGTCAAGATCCTTATGCATATCCGGAGCGTATAACATTATTTCAACATATAGCATGACATGAAATATCTATGGGGATGTGAAAATAAATAGTGTTTCTGTAAAGGAAAAGTCTTAAGAGTTGAGCCTAGCATAATCCCTACCCTCTCCTGGTTTGTTTGTTTATTTTTTAAATGCTGTGGCTTATGCATCCTGATCTTACCTTTACAAGAGTACATCCAGGACACTGTTCCTTTGAGATGATTAAGCACCAGTGTTGTTGATGTAGCTTTGTTTGACTTAAGCACAGCCTGCTCGCTAGCGATATCATGTCACCGCAGCTGGGGAAATATTGTTTTTGACGTTGTAACATTGTCAGGTAATAGCTGTGCAGTTGTAGATTATGTTGTCATGTGAGAAATTTTCACCCCACTGTGTCAAGTTCATGATGTGACAATTACAGTATCTTGAAAACATGTCAGACTGTAGCTCCATGTGGCTACATGGTGGGGAATAGTAATGTGTAGAGGTACTGGTTGAATTTGCTGCAGTTACCTGTCAGTCACAGGGCTCTAAGGGCCATAGTACAAGCTTTGAAGGGTGCTTATTCCACCAAGGCCCCTAAGCTGCTTACTACATCAGCGGGCTTCTACTGCAAAGTCTTTACCCTCCAACAAAAACAACCAGCTAACATAATCGTCATAACAGAAAAATCTGTGCAGAAACACTGACAAGACTGTCAAAGTTTTATAGGAATGTACCAATGCATTGCACAAGTCCACCCTGTTCAGAGTGATGCTTTTATTGCCTTTTTGTTATAATGTAGGCAACATTGTTTTACACCATGCTGATGTAGGCTTGTCAGGTCTGACATCTTTTGTGCTCCTCCAGCTTTGTCTCCTTGTCTGCCATGTACCCTGTCTGGTGATCACACTGCAAAATGGGAATTTGTACTGTCAACATGACATAATTGTTGTCTTTCATTTCCTGCAAAGTAAAATGTAGATGTGACATTGCAGTGACATTTCCAGCAGAGCAACAATGCTGTTTGATAGCAAGAAAACATCTTACAAAATTAATTATCCTTTTTTGCCCCAAGATTCACATTTTTTTCACAAAATAATGAACTGTCAAACAAAAAGGAAATGAATTTCAGAAGTGGATAAGATTTCCTTTTTCACTGGCAATGGCCTCACTAATCTGGAATGCAATGCAACTACATTTTGCATCTTTGCTGAAGTGTCATAAAATCATTTACTTGATGGGTTATCTGCAGGTTTGAACAACCAGGGACAGCACGACGAAACAATTTTATCTCTCTGTCAATTTTCACAACAACTGAAAAATCTCCTGTCTCATGAATTTAGAAAAGCTTAGTAGATTTTGTGCCTTACCTAACTTACCTGTATGTGAGCAACCAGCTGTTGTATGGGGTTGACAGTCTTCTTATAAAAAGTAGTTAATACTGACTGAAGTAGTAAATGAGACGGGTACAGTGAAATCGAGACTACTGCAAACTATAGTTGCCTGTACAACTTTTTATAGTGTATAAGCTGGACTATAAATCATGATAATATGAGACCATATTTAGCCCAGTTGTGCAGCTGTGAAAAATCATGTGACTGGCCGGTGTTACGCAGTGATAGTGAACCAGATTTCTTCATAATGCATCTAGATTGTTTCTCATTGGTTTAAACTCCCATGGAAGCACACAATTTAAATATTTTTTCATTATTTTCTTGTGTTACAGATTTGACTCATTTTTCCGAACTATCACAATGATAATCAAGGAGCTGTGTTTCAACTTTACACCTGAACCTTCCCAGTTGTGATGAAAAGGCACCACTGACTCAAGAGGGACTAAATCCTGGATGCCGTGACATACAGGGCGTGGTCAATCCAAGATGGAGAAAAAGAAAATGTGCCCTCGCCTTCTCGACTACCTGGTGGTGGTCGGAGCAAGGTAAGAACTTAATCTGACTTTAAGAAGTAGTTTTGGTTTCATTGAATATCTGATTCAACATTGTCATAAGGGCGGCTGTAAATATTGCTTTGTACATTTAGTGATGCTTATTGAATAAATCTTGGAGTGGTTATGTTCTTTGCAACAAATTCATTTTCTTGACAGGCCATCTTGGCATCTTGGCCCCATCAGGCCAACAGTTGTACTGTGCCAAAATTGCAAACACTCTTTCATTTCAATGATGCAATGTATTGCTGCTATAGAGGATGTTGTTGCAAATTTTCCAGCAGATAAATGCAGGGCAGTCTTGCAAAAAATATAGGTTCCAGCTCTATCTTTGTCACAGAACAAGGCAACACCATCACTCACAATCACAACATCAGATACTGTATATACAAGCACAGATAGCACACACCCATATGACGTAGCATGCATAATGAAGCATAGTAGCACATTGTTTCAAGCACAGTAGCCACAGGGGAAAAGGATGATTCACATCAACACAGTGAAATTGGAGAACTGTCCAGTCTGTCACTGTTTTTAGAGTTAGCCACAGATATTTTTTAGGGTTTTAAGTGTTATGCTTGAGGGTGATTCTAGAGTTGTTGGATGGAATGAGTGTTATATGTTTTCTTACTCTGACCAGATTTTCCTAAAAGGTTTTCGTATTCTTGGCTAAACAGTTATTTGCTTCGGTTAACCCCCAGGCTACTCTCAGGGCTTTGTTAGTCATTGTGTTGTACTATTAAGTGTTACAGCTTTGATTCATCCCTTATGAAATACTTCTCATCATCATTAAATGACCCTTTCAAATTCAAGTCAGATTTTATTTATACAGCCCAATATCACAAATCACAATTTGCCTCAGGGGGCTTTACAGTCTTTACAGTGTGTGACACCCCCTATCCTGTAAAGCCTCAAAAGAGTAAGGAAATCCTCCCACCCCCCCAAATTCTTATAATAACAGGGACAACAATGGAGGAAACCCCCTCCCAGGATTGACACACATGCAGCAGATATTGTGTGTACAGAAAGAACAGCAAAATCACTTTAAAGGCAGGGCACACATGGATTATAATTACTAAAGTTAAGAGATTCATTGAGACTGCGACTGACCAACCGAAAGGATAATGTTAATACGTGCGAGGCCTGAACTAATCAAAGAATAAGCACTAGTTAAAAATTAAGGCATGCAGATGAGTTTTAAATTAGAATTTAAAGGCCTCCGAGTCAGATCGTCTGATGTCAGCAGGGAGGTTATTCCAGAGACAGGGGGCACGGTAGAAAATCGCCCTGCTGCAGGCTGACTTCATTTTGACTTTGTTCTGAGAGTGAAGAGCACAGGATGGGACATAAGGTTTAATGAGATCATAGAGATAGGATGGAGTGAGCCAGTTCCCAATTTTGTAAATCATCAGAAGCACCTTAAAGCCTGATCTGACATGAACAGGAAGCCAATGAAGTGAAGCTAAGATTGGTGTAATACGCTCAAATTTTCTGGCTCTAGTTAAGATGCTAGCTGCAGCAGTGTGAACCATTTGAAAGCTTTTAGTGCCAGCACAAGGATGACCAGACAACAAAACACCACGATTATCAAGCCTGGATGAAACAAAGGCATAAATTAAGATCTCTGCATAAATTCAAAACTGTGTTTACACGAGGGTAAATTTATGTGCAGATACATCAGATATGAGTCGTAAAATGCACAGAGTTTACACACTGTAAACAGTTTTTAAACCACATAGAACTAATGGTGGATGCAGCACTACAAATTACGTTGCTTCAAAAACAAATTTTTGTCCGTCTCCCCTTCAGGCAACCAAGCAGTGACAGTGTGGCCCAGACACCTCAACTCCTCCGCCGCTACCCGCTGGAAGACCACCACGACTTCCCACTTCCACCAGACGTGGTTTTTTTCTGCCAACCAGAAGGCTGCCTGAGCATACGCCAGCGTAGGGTTAGCCTCCGTGACGACTCCTCGTTTGTTTTCACGTTGACCGACAAGGACTCAGGAATCACTCGCTACGGAATCTGCGTCAACTTCTACCGTTCTTTTCAGCGAGGACATCACCGCACTCGTGGGGACAAGAGCAGCCACACAGAGACAGCAGCACAGGCGGCGGAGACCACTAGTGAAGGGTCGGATGGCAGTGGTGGAGGCCCTCAGTCCACATTATCTCCACCCAAAAATGCAGAGTCAGCACCTCCACCTGCCTCTGGAGAAGAGGGTGTACAACCAGGTGCCGAGCAAAATGCTGGCAAGTCCCCACAGCACAGACGAAGCGCTGCTAAGATGGCAGCCAGGAACCGCAACAGCACGCTGACCTCGCTGTGCATACTCAGCCACTACCCCTTCTTCTCCACCTTTAGGGAATGCCTATATATTCTCAAGAGGCTGGTGGATTGCTGTAGTCAGAGGCTAACTCAGCGAGCTGGGCTCCCTCGCGCTACCCAGAGGTGAGGCTTAAGATTGTATCGTAAAATGTACCTGCAGCTCTTCTTTGTTGCCTATTTTATTTATTTATTTATTTATTTATTTATTTTAAAAAAAAAATGATTTTTTTCTTTTTTTCTCTCTCTCTGTCTATATGTCATGGTTTTTGTTTAGCCTTATTAGCTAAAAAAATGCAAATGAAAGGTTTGGATATTCATAGTCTCACGTCAGTCTCTAAACGCTTCATTCAGTAGAGACTGAGGACAGTTGCCCACCTTTCGTTGCTGAAATTGGGTGGAAACAATTGCAGAACCAAAGTCACATTATGTGCTTACTACTGATGAGAATGAGAGGAGAGCATTGATTGGGGTAAGGCGTGTATTTGAAAAAATGTAAGGTCCATAGTTTTGTTAGAGGCTGTTGTTACTGTCGTTCAAGCCACTAACTTGCATTTAGACATCCCTAGACAATGGGTAGGTGGCCAGACCTCTGACTGTCTGGTATCAGAAGACTTGGATGTTAATTCAAATTGTAGGGTTATTCAGTAAGACCGATTATTTTTAAAAGTAACTAAGTACATAGTGCAATACACCAAGTATACATTATACTTCGTTGTAATTAGTGATTTCCACCCCTGCCCTGGTGCACATTAAAACCCACTCACATGGCTAATTTGTTTCTTTTGGTTCATTTTACACTAGAAATACCAACACCTGGTTGATTATTGTGAAATTGCTGAGCACATTTATTAGGATGTTTATTTGAAATTACTTCACCTCAGTGTGCAGTTATTTTCACTCAGTATTATCCTCTTTCGATTTTTTTAAAAACTTTGCTTATTCTCTATATCTCAACATCACTGCAAATGAGGGAAATCTCAGTGATTTTCGAGGCTGAAAAGAAGGTTTTAATGAATTCATGCTTGCATTTATGGTAGACAAACATTTGTTGCTTTTGACACTCTTTTTGACCTTTTGACCTTTTTTGTTGTGCCACTCTCAGGCCAAATGTCAACTTCGGTCACAAGAGCTCATCATCTAACAAGCAGATTGCCATTAAATTTGCTGAGTACATTCATATTACCAAGAGGATAAAACCTTTGATTTTAATGAACCCAGGACATTTACTTTTACGCCACCAATTCCAAGCCCTTGACTTGGTTAGTACATCATTCATTCCTATCAAAAATTTTGTATTATATAACATAATTAATTTCACTGCCTCTAGGGGGTAAGACTTAAAAGCAATTGGCCCATAGTAAGTCTACGTGCACACCCATAAATTATGTAAAATAATGAATATCACTGCTTAAAAATGCAAGATAATTAGGTAAATATAGGTCATGCTTTATAACGTGTCTTCATCAACTCTGAGCATGGCATGGCATTGCATGCAAATTAGGACTGCACAATTAATGCACAATTGCACAATGTTTGACATTGTAAATATGTCAGACAGCATTGTAATGAAATACTGTAGTGCTGCAGAGATGTCCTGGCCTCTAAATCTTATTCTCCTGATGTAAGAAAAAAATGTTTTTTTTTGGTGCAGACCCTGACAAATCTCACATTATCATGATTTTAAAAGTATTTTTCAATGAAAATTGTGATGTAAAAACAATCATTCCCACTAATTCTGAATCATATTGCAATCTCAATATCTGTCACAATGTTTGCAGTATAATTTATTTTTTATCATATCGTGCAGCCTATTGAAAGTTATTGACCACACAAACATAGAGTTGATAGTTTTTTGCTTCAGCTTAACATTTACAAGGCTAGAAAAGTTGTGAAAACAATAGCAAATATGTGTTGCTTTTACAGTGTTCCCGCTGATGTTTTCTTCAGTGCCCACTGCTTTCTTTCTCCCCCCATCTGCTTCTCTCATTGTCCACCTGTTCTGGGTATGTTTGTGTTGCAGTATTAACACAAGAGCCTTTGTCTGTGGCTCTATGTAGTTTTGCAGGCCATCTGCAGCCTGTGTCATGTTTTCACAGTACGCTTTATGCTATCACACTCCACCTTGATGATAAATACTGGAAACCAAAATATCAACAGTGCATTTAAAAGGTTTTGTTTTGAATGATTTACATTACAGCAAATATTATTTAATCTAGTGTTATAGGGTCAGAGACCGCTTTTAAGAATGAATGTTGTACAAGTGTGTATGTGAAGCCATTTCTCAGACATGTGACCAAAAATGGTAATGTTGAAAATTTAGTTGCAAAAATGCAATTTTTTTTCCCCCGGAATACTTGAGCTTGAGAGTCGTGTACCTGTTCTATAAAAGGGATGAAGTAAGAGTCCTAAACCAGAAAATAAAAGCAGAGAGTGTGCAGTGGCTGCATGGTATACCCACTCACTGTATATACAGCATCACAGAGAAGTGGCATGTAACATGGTATTTTGATTGATAGACCTGGGAGGTGTACTATGAAGCGAGATTAATGGGTTAGTGAGGTACGTTGGGTCTAATGCCAGAGTTTTCAGTGTCGCGAAAATGGCTCTATTCCAACCTGGCTAGATCACCATGGTAACTTATGCTGAACTCATAACCTGGTCGGGAGCAGGTTATGCTCAGAGTTTCAGGTTTAATTGTCTGTAAAAAGCGCTGTATGTTCATAAGCCATGTAGTGTAGAAAAGTAACATAATGCAAAGTAACAGCAGCACAAACTGTTTGTATCGCGCTGTCACAGGAACCCCAATTTAGTGATGCAGTCATTTTTTCCCCATTTGCTTCAGCTCATATTAACACTATAAATTTGCACAGTATATCATCCACACACTAAAAGAATGATAGAACTACATATCACTTTGAATACTACTGTCATTTACCATTTAAAGTCTGTTCTGCATTGCTGATATTGCAACTCAGAACACTGATTAGAAAAATTGATTAGTCTATCCTATATATCATGGAAAATCTTCAATCAGTTACATTCTTTTTGCTTTGATTTGGCCAAAAACTGAAGTGATCTCAACATCTCTGCCATCATGGGACAGTGTCAGACTGACAGCATCATGTTTGAATCCGCTGTATGAAGTTAAACTGTTTAATGTGCAGTTGTCATGGTAGAAATAAATGGCAGCATTAAGATTGCATTCAGTTGATCAGTAATTTTCTGACAGCACTCGTCTTCTTCTGACTCATTTGCAGCAATTATATTATTATTATTATCATTTTGCAGTGATAATTTTTTTTTAAACGTTTTCCACAGTTCTTAATTATAACAATTATAACAACTTGTTTATTCTGACTGATGTGGGCAGCTTGCGATTTGCTTTACTTTGTGCGAAAGAAGAGTCAAACGACGCACCAACCGCTCCTTTTCATGTGAGCGTGCACAGAGTCTGAAGAAGAAAGCTTGAGTTAACAAAGCAAGTTGATAACCACTGTTGTGATACCTGTTATCTCTGACTGGGGTTTTAGGTTTTGTCAAGCCAGCTCATGCAAAGAGAGCCCGGCTGTGTTGAGCTTCCTTCATAGTACAGCTCTCTGAAGCGAAGAGTTGATCATATTGTTTGTTGATTTCTCTTAATTAACCACCAAGCGTGATTGGCTCATAATTTATTTAAGCCGCAGAAAGTAACCGCAGCTGTACACTGTGTTTTTTTGTGACGTTGTGTTGGGGCAGTATTTGCTGTGCTCTTGTAGATATTTTGTTGCCATGGGTGACACAATAGATTGCAATTTTGGAGTGACAAAGTGTTAATTAGGCTGTCACTTCCCACTGGCTTGGGCTCAGTGTGATTGTTGGTCACCCAAGGTGCACATGTTTTCCCCACAGTCATCTATTTATAGCTGTAGAACCAGTGCAGCTTTTCCCCTCATCACAACGAGGGATTGTGGGAATGTGTAATGCACAGTTAATCTCATACCTTGACATATTTTTTCTCGGGTAAAATGCTGCAGCAACTCAAAATATCATCAGTGTACAACTGTGGTTTCTCTGACAGCCTCGAAAAGGCCATTCAAGCCAAAGGCTCAACAGACTTGGAAATCTTTTTTTGCCTGACATGGTTGAAATGTGGTGTGGTGATGAAGACAGAGAAGGAGGAGAACCATTGCATAATGGCTGCGAGCGCTTGGTGCTATGGTGGCTCTGACAGATTGAGGTCTCTGGCTGCCTTTGGGTAGCAGCTGCAGTTGGTGGGAGGGCTCCTAAGGACTAATGATTTATCTCCCTCCTTGCTACACACACATACACTGGGTATCCAGTCTAGAAGGGTTTAATGGCACCACGTGCGTGTGGAGTGGAGGGTTTTCACATCAATATTTCGAGAGTTGCTTAAGAGACTCTCCTGTGTTTTCAATCTCATTTGCTCATCGTATTAGTGATTTCACTGGGTGTTTGCTGAAGCGTCGTGGTAGCTGTTTGCAGTAATAAAATGAGCAAATGAATCCGTTTAATCTGTTTTTAACTCTGAAATTACAGGTAACTGAAAACACTACGTGCTATTTGTGAAGTTTTGCATATTTTACCTGTGAGTGAAACATCTTCACTGTATACAATGTCAGTTTGTAGTCTTGCTGTTACACAGTGGGCAGCGTATTTTCTTTTCCCACAGTTTCTCGTAAGTGTTCAGTAATTTTCAGCTTTATCCTTGAGGCACAATCAATCCCAGTAAGGAGTTGCACTTTTAGAGTGATGTTTGCATTCATATTAATTTCACATTTGGTAGTATCTGTACTATTTTTGTGGAGTTTTTTCAGTTCAGGAGCAGTATGATGAGACCAAATTATGGTATTCATCCTCTTAAATGCTTCAGGCCTCTTTAGCTAGTATTAAATCAAGAAGTCTTGAAGTTCGTCAAGCAAAAATGCCAGATATTCACTGTTTCTAGCTTCTCAGATTTGAGGATCTGTTTCTTCTTTCTGTGTTATATCATTATAAATTGAATACCTTTTGTTTTGGCCTTTGGGTCAGAAAGCACAATTGACATTTGAAGGTGTCATATTGTCACAGAACATCTGTCAAATTGCTTGAAGATGTCATACTGGCCAATTAGTCAGAAAAAAAACAAGCAATGCTTTAAGCTAATTCAGCTATTTCTAAAACAATTAGTCTTTCAGTTTTTAAGTTAGTCAGGAAAAAAAGCCAAATATCCACTGATTCCAGCTGTCAGATTTGAGGATGTATTTCTCCTCTCAGTTTTATATCATAATAAAATGGATATGTTTTATTTTGGACTGGTGGTTGGAGAAATCAAGACATCTGAAGGCATCACCTTGTCACATAAAGTGTTCAAATTGTTTGGACAATTGGTTGAAAAAAAAAAACCACACCCAATTTGGAGACATCATATTGGGGCTTTTTTTTTTTTTACAGTTGTTTGACATTTTAGAGATCAAGAATTAATAAAAAATAATCTTTAATGAAAATAATAGAGGGATTTAAATGAAACACTTATGTGTGTTGTGAGTTCTGAATATACACTTGATTTATGTCCTCTCCTAGGGACACCATGTGGCGGGTGTTCACTGGGGCGTTGTCTGTGGACGAGAAAGGCAGCCAGCTGCTGGCCGACCTGCGGGAGATCGAGTCCTGGGTGTACCGGTTGCTGCGCTCACCGGTGCCAGTGGCAGGTCAGAGGCGCGTGGATGTGGAAGTCCTGCCCCATGAACTCAAACGAGCACTCACCTTTGCCCTGCCTGACAACTCTCGCTTCTCCATGGTCGACTTCCCCCTGCACCTGCCTTTAGAGCTGCTGGGTGTGGACGCCTGTCTTCAGGTCCTGAGCTGTGTCCTGTTAGAGCACAAGGTAAGGACAGGCACAAACAGTCTCTTATCAATAATTAGCAATCATGATTGGAGCTGTCTACATGTTTTCCTTTGTACTTTTTTAAATTTATAGACAAGGAGGAGAGAAGTGGCTGCTTTTCAAGACTCAAACTGATTGTTTCAATGAGAAATAACAAGCCAAGCTATATTTAGTGTGTTGTGACTGGTCAGTGTTTTTGTCTGGAGTGCAGCTGTGTGTCCCTGCCTGGACTGAGAAGGACTTTTTCAAAGACCTCATGAGAAATGCCCCGAATGACCTTCATCAGACATTTTCTGTTAGATGTAGGCTCACTGAAGCCATTTTACTGCGGTATGGACAAAGCATGATGGGTAATAAGAAGACTGGAAGGAAAGACTCCTCATCTCTGTCTCTCCTGTCATCAACATGAGAAGCATTAGTAGGGATGTAATAGAATTCCTTGTTTGGCTGGTGCGGGTGTAGTGTTCTGTTGTTGCTCTTGGTTTACAGTGACATTGATACACAGGCTCATTTGCAGCCATCCTGAATCAAACCTAAGCTTCACAGCTTCAGTCACACTGCTGAAAATTGCAAAAATTGCTGGACAGCTTCTCTGCTTTTCTGTCACACAGTGTTTCTAAAAATCTATAATTTATCTGGGCAACCTGCCTAAATAGATGTTCTCCCACCCAAAAGGCTCTGCTTAAAATGAAGATTGATTGAAAAGTCTCTCTGAATGCTTCATCCATGTGCAGTCTTTAGTTGTTAGCTTTAGTGTTGTTTGCAGCCCGCCCAACCTTCTCCTTTTTCGGGGTCGAAAGGAAAAAATTCTCAACCTGGATGACGCGCTGCCATCTTGTATTCATCCGTTTTGGTCTTTTGAAGATGAATTCAATACATCATTAAATTCAGTCGGGCCGAACTAAGTGCTGCCTGAAAGCTTTCTGAGTGACTTCCTTTCAAGGCCTTTGTGCTGCCAAATGAATTTTTCATAACAGTTGAGTTTTCAATGTTGCTGTTATGAATCCAAGGCAAACTCTGGATGTTCACATCTTTACATTTCAGTCAAAAAGAAGAAATGGAGATAGAT